>JAWNNP010000641.1:0-86455 GCA_035044805.1 Leucophenga maculata | reverse complement strand
CATCAACATCCTCAAACTCCCGCCTTTCTTGCTCCTTTTTCTTGCGTCTGAAAAGGCGTTTCTCCTCTCTCCGTTTCTCTCGATATCGCTCTCTAACAGCTCGCGTTGCTCCCGACTGCAGAGTTCGCTGATAGGAAGCGTTCTTCTCTGCAGTAGCATTGCGACACTCCTCGTCGTACCAAGAATTCTTCACAGGTTTTATATAACCAATGACATCCTTGGCAGCCCTATCTATGGAGCGGGTAATATGTGTCCACTGCTCACATATATCTCGAGAAATCGGAGAGGTTTCCCGGAGCATTCGGGAGAGTGTGTTTGAGAAGGCTGTGGCGGTCTGCTCTGATTGCAGCTTGCCGACGTCTAGCCTTCGTTGCATGTTGGAACGTGCGGCATGCACTACGCTGAGCCTAGTGCGTACCTTGGCTGCGACAAGATAGTGGTCCGAGTCAATGTTGGGACCACGTAACGTTCGCACGTCCAACACGCTCGATGCGTGCCTTCCGTCAATCAGAACATGATCAATTTGGTTGCGTGTTTTTTGATCAGGACTCAGCCATGTAGCCTTGTGGATGTTAAGATGTTGAAATCTGGTACTACTAACTACCATGTTCCGACCTGCGGCGAAATCGATTAGCCTCTCTCCATTATTGGAGGTAGTGTCGTGAAGGCTAAATTTTCCGACGGTTGGGCCAAAGATTCCTTCCTTCCCAATCTTGGCGTTGAAATCGCCAAGCACGATTTTGACATCGTGTTTGGGACAGCGCTCGTACAGGCGTTCCAAGCGCTCATAGAATTCATCTTTAGCATCGTCGTCTTTCTCTTCCGTCGGGGCGTGCGCACAAATCAGGCTAATATAAAAATATTTAGCCTTGATGCGTATCGCGGCTAGACGCTCGTCAACAGGTGTGAACCTAGAGACGAGGCCACGTAGTTTCCTACTCACCACGAAACCACATCCAAATTCGTGCTTACTCGCATGGCAGCTGTAGTAGATGTCACAGGATGCTTTTTTAGAGCAACCCTGCCCTATCCATCGGATTTCTTGGATTGCGGTGATGTCAGCCTTGCATTTTTCGAGGACATCAGCCAGCTGGATACTTGCACCATCCCAATTAAGGGTGCGGACATTCCAGGTGCATATCCGTATATCGTGATCCTTATAGCGTTTGCGGGGGTCGTCATCAAAGGGTCCGTTCCGAGGCTTTCTTTTCGTTTTCATTGGGGGTTTTTTTTTTAAAGTGGCGGGTCCCAAGCCCAGCGCACCAACCCCTTTTTAAAGGAGAGGGGGCCCCTTCGCCTTCTCACGTTAGCTCACCTCTGAACGGATGTTCAGAGGCTACCCAGGAGATACGTGTCCTGACGGACGTGTGAGTTGCTTGGACCGTTTGACACAAGAATCATTGTTGGCCATTCCCAGGTGTATGGCAGTCAACAACTTTCCACACAATGTGCACTTGAGCAAACGAATCCCAAACAAATTATATTTGCTACAAATTAGAACAGGAACATATTGGATTTGGTACATATAAGATGTGGAACAAATGGGATTTGGAACAGTTGATTTCTGAAATAAAGGGTTTTTAATTTTCTTTTCTTCGTTTACACTGAATCATTTTCGTTTCGCAACTTTTAACACAACCCTTGCTGCTACTCCTTCGCCTCCTTCATTATGCGATTGTGCTTCAGCTGTATTCCAATTGGGAATTAACGCTGCACTTGTTCTTCATTGTTGTTGTTGTTGTTGCTGCTGTTGCTGCTGCTGCTGTACGCGAAACGTGTGATAAACATGACCATGAATCATATGTAAGCTGTAGACAAAATAGAAGCGTGCACAGCTAGAGCGCGAGAGAGTGAAGGGATACAAAACAAAGCAGTTTGGCGCTGTTGCGCTTCTGTGTATCTGTATCTGTGTACAAGTATCTGCTGCTGCATATAAGTATCTGTGCATCTGTGTATCTGCTGTGCTGCTGCTGTTTGAGCTTCAACTCGATTTGCATATGAAAACGCGCGCGCGTTGCTCCATGTCTGTGCTCCACTCTACTCTACGAGTATGTTTGGCTTCTGGCTCTGTCGCTTTTATGATTTGTTTTGGCGCTTTGGCAGCGCATTTTGTCATGCTGCCTTATCTGCTTCAGCTGCTCCTCCTCCTCCCTACAGAAGTATCTCTACAGAGATACATGCAACATTTCGTTGCGTTGGTCTGCTATTTTGAGAGTTTGACTCCATGCGTTTGCTGTTTTCTGCTCGAAAAGACAAAGAAAACTTCCAACTGGCAACTAAAGCTGTCTTTGCAATCTGTTTCCAATTAGATTGTCAAGTGTAGTTTAGAGTTTAAACGAGCTAATTTCGAAAATACTAAACTATTTATTCGAAACAAATCCGAAAACCAAATGACTTCTGCAGAAATTCTTCCAATGGCACAAAATCTAATCAAATCTTTTTCTTTTATTTTAATATTTTATTATACTATTTTCTTCTTCTTTTTTCTTCTGTGCTGTCAGTTGAAAATAATGCATTGTCATTCTCTGGGGTTAATAACATGCAACGAATGAGCGACGAACGATAAAATTAAATGCAAGAAAATTTTTGTAGTTGTACGAACGAGACAAGCAAATCCCCAAACTGGAAAATGTTGCATAGGAGAGGAACAACAATGTATAAGGTTAAGAAAATAATAGAAGGAATAAAAAAAGTCTTTCTTTGCTGTTGTGAGGTTGAAGTACTCTCCTTGATAAACTTGTTCCTAAGGAAACCTTTTTGAAACAGTTTCAAATATGATGGAGCTCAAATGGATATATACCGAAAAACATTAAAGTGTGGAGTAGCCATAGTAATTGCTTAATCTCAATAAATTCAAAGTGTATTTGTATAGGAGCTGTACCTTTTTGTGGCCACAATTCATACATCTGCAAAAAATTTCAGCTACTCTCTATTCATAAAGCTTTTCCATACCAACTTTCAAATCAATAACTCAAAAAAGGCTGTTTTCCACTTCTTATGTCTTATCTTCTGTTCCTCTCTCTCTATCTCTCTCTTCCTCTATCTCTTTCTTCCTCTTCCTATCTCTTTTCCTATATTTTCCTATCTCTCTCTTCGTCTTTCATTCAATCCCTATTTTTCTACTTTGCTCTCTCTTTCTGTCTCATTCAATCTCCATCTTTCTACTCTGCTCTCTCTTCATATCTCATTCAATCTCCATCTTTCTACTTGGCGCTCTCCATCAATATCAACTTCTTTCAATATCAATCTTTATCTGTTTCCTTTAATCTCTATTCGAAATATTCAATAATTATCTTTCAATCACAAGTTCCCTCATTCAATCTTCTTTATTCTTGTTTTAATTTTGTACCAGCTCATATCGAAATCTCGTTCAATCTCAGCTCTTTCCTTCAAATTTTGTCTGCGTTTATCTCATTCTATATCCATTAATTTAAATCTCTTTTATTTATTCTCAAGCTCCCACATTCAATCTCAAACTATCTCCTTTAATTTAAATTTCTGTCCATCAATCTTAATCTCTTTCCTTCATTCTCAATCTCTCTCCTTTCATCTCAATCAATCCCCTTTCTATATCAATCTCTTCCTTTTAATCTCTCTTTGATAATCGCTTTCCTCACCATCAACTTAAATCTTTCTCCTGCGTTCAACATCAAACTCCTTCAATTTCAATTGCACTACTTCAATCTCCTTCTTTTAATCTCAGTCTTACATCGTACTCCATACCAAACTCTCTCGTTCAATCTCAATCTCTCTCCTTTAAATTTAATCTGGCTCCATTAATCTCATGCTATCTTCTTCAATTTGAAGCTCCGCCATTTATTCTCAAACTTCTTCCATCAATCTTAAACTATTTGCTTTAAATTTAAATTTCTGTCCTTCAAATTTAATCTCTTTCCATCAATCTCCATCTCTCTTTAATAATCTCTTTCCCTCTCCACCACTATCAATCTCTTTCCTGTGGTTTCATTCAAACTCCTTCTATTTCAATCTCTCTACCGCAATCTCAATCTCAGCCTTTTCGCATCAAACTCTCTCCATCAATTTCAATATCTCTTCTTCAATTTCTATTACTCTGCTTCAATCTCAATTACTCTTCCTTAAAATCTTCGAATTTTGTTTCAAACAACAGAAGCAACATACTTCATCTACATCAAAAAAAAACTTCATTCTGAAGTCTGACTTTAAAAGCTTAGTTTTGGAGTTCAAAAATCTTCAAGCATGCTTCTTTTTTATATTTTTAAGATCTATATCTCCACAAACCGACCTCGTAAACATCCAGTTTTGTTATTGCAGAAAAAAAATTAGTGCGCAACAAAGCGTAGCGAGTTGATGTTGTTGGAGTGCATGGCAAGTTATGAAGCGCGGGATAAGCCAGACAACAACAGCTGTACACACTTAAGACGACATATATATATACTATATAGTTTAATAGTTAGTTGGAATGACAAGCCTTCCCCCTCCCACTCACACATAAGTATCTCCTTCTTCTCAGTAACTTATTATGCACAAGAGCTGCAATTCTTGCTACTCAATAATAAATGAGTACGCATAGAATTGAAATATGGTGTGCCTCTATTTCGAAGCGTCAAACAGGCGTCCAATGTGCACCACCACCTCCTCCTAACCATGCCATACTTCAACTTCAACTCATTCTATGCATGTGTCATCATAATTTTTAGTTTCGACTTTTGTGCGTGCTTCACATATGCAGCGCTTATTTAACTCATTCGAACTCTTGCCTTCCTCCGCTGGCAAACCGCGCGTTGGTTTATAATCTGTAGCATATCAGACCATATATATATATATATATATATATATATATATGGTTGGGATCCACTGTATCGCTTGCTAAATTATAACTGCGTGCAAGTTTTGTGAAATGTTGCAATTCGTTTGTTCGTTCCCTGCATTCTCAGCAATGTTCTTAGTCCTCCACCTCTTGCTCCAAGAAGATTTTTCCAAAAGCCAAGCAGTCAAGTTGCAAGTGAATTATGTTTTGCTTTCTACTTGAGTTTTGCCATTACTTATATTGGTTATTTGGCGTGTTTTCTTATACTGTATTCTCTTTCGCTGTGTCGCTGTGTTTGTCTTAATTAAGTTGCACACAGCCAGATACAAATTGTGAGGTTCTTTTGTCTTCAATTGAGTTGTTCTTAAGTGCGCACTTTATAATTTCTTTAAACTTTATACTTTATATTAGTCGTTTGTAAATTAAATCAACTACAATTAAGTCGCAGAATTAAAGATACTGCAAAAGTAGGCAGGAGGTACTTTATTACAATTTGTTTAAATCAAAAAAAAAAAACTAGTTGTGTATTATAAGCGGATTTAAATTGAAAATGAATTCTAGCTACAAACTGCACCAATTAAGCTGCAGCTATTCCTTGGAATTTAAAGTATATACAGTGCACTTCTATGTTAGCCAATTCACTGCTATTTTAATTAAAAATAGTTTATAATTCGCAATTAGTTCTAACAAGTTACAAAAAAATTCAAAAATGCAAAATTGAACGTTTAAATCACTTCCAAAGAATTCGTTTCCTTTGACTATACAATCAATTCGTTAGCAGCAGCTTATAAATGCTTTTCGCTAGCAGTCTAAAAGGTATGCAATTCAATTTCAAGCATAAATGACCAAAGCTTTAGCATTTCACAGCCACTAGATAGCTATAAAAGCGTTTACAAGCATGAAATATAAAAAAAAAAAATATGTATAGAAAGGTAGGCATTATCTATGTGTATAGTTAGCAATAGCAACAACAACATCAATACACAGAGAAACAGACTTACTGACTCAGTGAGTGAGTGAGTGTATAACTCTCACACAATGACTTTGAATGTACATGCATCAAAATGATTCGCTGGCGCCTTTTATACATGCTACCGCTTCATATTACAACAAATCTATTCTGTTGATACGATTATGGTAAAATCAAACAAGCGTTCTAGATACATATGTATCTACAAACACACACACACACAAACAGAAATATAGTATGAGCTACAAAAAGTATCTACTGTATTGGAGATGTGCTGACTGACTTGTTAATAGCAACAGTTAGCCACAACAGCAGGTAGTCCTTTTTCTATTTACACGAGATGTCCAGTGTTGTTGAGCCACAGCAGCATATCGAGTCTAGTACAGCTTAGTTCAGTTCATTTGCGCTTTAGACCATCATTCCAAGCCAGATGTGCTTGTATGCTTTTAAATGTTGCATTCAGCTATTGTTAGTCGATGATAGAACTTCAATAGCAGCTGCAATAGCAACAGCGTTAAAACACACTTTTTTTAATGATACGAGAGCTGTTTTAGAAGTTGAGGAACTGTTCTATTAAGTACATTAAATATAATATCCGGCTCGAAGTACCATATTTCTTGCTATGTGCAGTAAGAGAGCCAGCAACGTATGCAATGTAGTTGGCATAAGGTCAAGCTGTTTATTGAGCTGAATTATTATTTCTTATACAATTTTTAAAAAGAATACTTTATTATCCGGCTCGAGGGAGCATACTTAATTCTATAATATTGCTTAGCCAGCAATATAAGCTTAGCGTACAGCACCTGCAAGATATTAATTGATTGAAAAAATTATTTGTTATACGATTCGGATTAAGAGCACTATAGTAGCCGTCTCGAAGGACCATATTTATTTATAGGTGCAGTAAGAGAGCCAGCAACGTATGGCATGGAGTTGGCAGAAGATATAAGATGTATATTTAGCTGAAATATTGTTTATTATACCGGCTCGAGGGCGCATACTTATTTATACGCACAGTTGGTTAGCCAGCAATATAAGCTTGGTACAAGATTTTAATTGTTTTAAAATATTATTTTTTACACGATTCTAATTTAGAGCACTATATTAACCGGCTCGAAGGACCATGTATATTTCTATGTGCAGAAGAACTAGCAACATATACTGCGCAGTTTTCATTTATTTCTCCATTTATTGGAATAATATTATTTACTAAGCGATTTTAATTAAGTATCCGGCTCGAAGGACCATTTTAATTGTTACTTTTTTACTTTTTAACAATAGAATACGCCATTTAGGCTGCACTACTACAATTTTCCCTCGCAAAATGCGCTTTACTGACATTTTCCTAAACAAATTTCCACAACATGCTGCTTTGTTCTAAGTTTGCTGCCTGCATCTATCTAGATACTTTTTGCTGCTAAGTCTAGCTCAATGTTTTGTTTGTTTATAGTTTGTACGCCAAAGCAATTTTTATCTACAATACACGCTCATTTACGCTGTCTGATAGCTTTAGGGTATATTCATATCCGTTGTCTTTGCCGGATACGCGCAAATAAGTCCGTATGGCGGGTGCAGGTAAAAGGACTCGTACTGCCAGAGCGTGAATATCTTTTAGTTTGCTGCATGGCGCGCTACGCTGATTCGTTTGTTTGTTGTTGCATGTTGTTTGGTACGTTGATAACTCGTTTTAATATCCTTGAAAGCGTTCAGTTTCGTTTGAATTTGCAACACAAAAAAAGTCAGAATTTGTAGTAGCATGCCAGCGTACCGAACCATTCAGGCAAGCGTTGATAGTCTTCTCTAGTTGGATTAAACCAGCTTCGACGATGACGACGACCACTCTAGCTGCTGTTCTGTTCTGTTGCTGAAACAATTGCACAGAACCATTGATGTTGGCAAAACGTTGCACAAATGAAACTTTATGTTTTGTCTGCGCGTTATTTTGCTGTCAGTTTGTAGTCGTCGGCAATAGTATAGCTCCCTCAGAGCCCTGCTTCGCCGCGCAGGATAAGCCTTTATTTTGCCCATACCCTATAAACAGCAGGCTCTGGCTCAATAGTGAGTTTCTTTTACTATTTTTACAACAGTTTTTTCTCATTTTTAAGGATTTAATAAAGTTTATTTGATTGCATTGCTGTTTTATGCATATAAAAAAGGATGCTACAGGAGTTGTATAATTTTCTGCTCTTGTTTTCATTGTCCTTATTTATATTTATTTTAATGTTTCAGTTTTTCTCTAGCGTGAAAAATTCAGCGCTTTGCTGTGTTTTACAAATTTAACACGTTTCGATTTCGTGGCGTATTTTTTTTTTGTGTTTCGAATTATCCTTTTATTTTAGTTGTTTATCCTTGTTCATCGCTGTCATTGCAAGCGTATATATTACTGTTCACTGTTCTGACGTTATCCTGTTTATGCAGTCGTCGCATTCGTTTCGCGCCAGTCAGTCGTTAAAAAGTTATTAAGTTGTTTTTATTACCGGATGTTAAGACTGCTGCTTCCTGTGCTGGGCTACTGACTTTGTGGATTGTAAGAGTTTTTAAGTATGAAGCACAGAGTTGTTTGTTATAAAATGAATTAGTAGTCGAAGTGTAGTTAATATGCTGTGTTGCAGCATGTGTCAACATTTAAAAAAATTTTTGAAAATGAGCGAAAATGTATGTGGAACCTATTGGTCAGAGATTAGTGTATATATACAGCTTTTAAGCAGAGTTTATTATGCTGCTCAACTTACTAATAGCGCTTTTGATGTTTTCAATTATAATTATTTTTCAATCCACATATAATCCACATTTCTTTAAACCGCAAAAACTTAAGTTTTCCTCTTTGAATGTGCTAGTTATGTCAGAAATCATTTAAAACTATTGAAAAAATGCTCGAGAACGTGGTTAAAACTTTTGTGGAATCTATTATTCACACATTGGTACTGTATTATTTTACACAATGCTTTACTTTGTTTGTGTTTAACTTACTAATAGCTTTATAAGTGTTTTAAACTGAAATTTTTTATGATACACATAGCATCCACATTAATTTAAGCACGAATTGTACGTCATTTTTTTTTTTTAAATATGTTACTTCTGTTAGTAATGAATTAAAAATATGGAAAAGATGAACTGGAACATGTTTAAAATGTTTGTGGGATCTATTTTTCAGTCCTTGGTAGTGTATAACATTACACAATCAATTATTTTGTTTACGCTAAACTTACTACTAGCGCTTTAAGTGTTTTTATTTTAAAATTTTCTTGATATATATAAAATCCACATAGAATCCAATTCTATTTAAGCCACAATTACAGTTTTAAGGTTTTTTAAGTTTAAAATATGTTTTCTTTATTGAAAACTAACCAGATATCCATTATTAAAAAGACGGAACATAGATTCCACATACGATCCACATGACATTTTGTGTCATATAAGTATATACTACATAAAAACATGTTAATACGGAAGATATAGCTCAACAAACTTGAAAAAACTTTAAATTATCCACAAATTTTTCCTTAAAGTCAATAAACTCTTCAAAGAGCTACCATAAAAAACTGTTTGCTATTTAATTTGTACTTGGCCAACCCCATAAGCACAAAATCTATTACAGAACATTATAAATAAAGACATCATAACGCCCAAACATTTCCAGTATTTTCCCAACAAAAAAAAAAACACATATTGTGAGAGAAAAAAAAACCAATTACCACAAAAACATGCCACCAAACAAAAACTGAAAATGTTCCGAGTCAAACGAAAAAAAGAAAAGTGGTAATACGAACTGTGCTCAAAAACTCATCAAACTATATTTTCAATAAATAATGACATCAGAACGAATTTTACCACTTTTATGCAACAGTCAGAGTCGCGGAGCTGACTAGTGTATGCCTGGCCTGGCCTCGACTTGAACTTTATTGATTTTATGGAATACAGCAGAGCATTGTGTCTGTGATGTTCCGCCACAAAAAAAAAGGGAGAGAAAAAAAACAGGCAGAAAAACAAACCGACCTAAAGGCAGACAGATAGTCGGAAGGACAGCAACAGCTTCAAGGAAAATAAAAACAAATATTCACAAATGCGATTGAGTTGGGAGTATGTGACTGTTGCAACAACAACGAAAAACAGTTCCACAAAAAAAGGTGGCAACTTTCAAAAGCCGAACAACAGACAAACAGACAGTTGAGCTTGAATAGTGGCAACCATGACAGGCATGAAAACTAAAAAAATAAACCATATACGCCGCCTCTTCAATCGGCAACGTAGAAGGTGCTGTTCTGCAAGTGAATAAAAAATAAAACACCATCCCAAAAATATATCAAAATGGAATAGTTTCCTTTAACCCGTTTTAAGTTGGCTGGATTTTTCTTAATTTTTAGAAGACGTTCTCCATTTTATATAATGTTTAAACATCTGCAGAAGTATATTGCTGCAATTTAAATGGTTTGAAATCTTTCCCTAAACTACGATATATAAAACAAAGAACAACTTCTCTCGCTTGTATATGTTGTATTTTTAGGCCCTGTACCGAAGGTACAAGAGCCTATTAGTTTTGTGCAAATGTATGTAACAGGAAGAACTAATTGTCGGAGACCCCCCCAAAGTTATCCCGATTATGGTCAGGAGTGATAGAGGAGTCGATATAGCCATGTCCGTCTGTCCGTCCGTCCGTCTGTGTGAACGAAAAGATCTCGGTAACGGTAATAGATAGAGACTTCGTGTTTTTTGCATTCGACTAGGACTGCTCCGGAATTTCACAAGTTTATTTTATAATTTTGCCCCTCCCCCCATTCCCAAAAAATCACCCCATAGGGTAAAAATTTCTTCGGCACAAAAAAAAATAGAGCACACCAGTATAAAGTTAACGTCCTTCTTAGCCCAAATCAAAAAAGTTCATCAAAATCGGATAATAAATGACGATTTTATAAGCAATTGAATTTGAACGACCCCCCTTTTCTTTTCATTCATATTCGCGCAGTGAGAAGTGGTCATGTGTTTGGTCATATGCTCGGGAAACATTTAATGTGTTTGTTAGGCGACCTGAACTGGTACAGGGCCTCTTACAGTCGAGTACGCCCGACTGAAATTTCCTTACTTGTTTTTCTTAACTATTTAGACCTACAGAACAGTTGACCTCTTTTTCCCCTACTTAGTTCTAGCGCTAAGCGAAGTCTATGGTCTTAGCTTATAGCGCCATATTTGTCTAATGCAAACAGGGTTCCGCAAACAACATGCACATGTTAGTACTCACTACCGGTGATGTGTTAAATCGCTAGTGCAGCAATTGTGTCTCCAAACAATATAAGATTAAATTTTTAAGCAATACTAAATAACAAATGTCTTACGAATTTTATCACAGTAAACATTAATGGGTTAAAGCACCTGCACACAGCTTGAAATCGTTTACATTTTTTGGAGAAATTTTTCATTTCGATTGAGAATATGTTAAAGCTAAAGCAGCAGCAGCAGCAGTCGTACCATCGCAACATCAGGATAATGTCAGGCTGTCAGTTAGTCATTCACTCTTCTGCTCGCAACGCAAGTAGCTAAAGTAAAAGCTGACAAACATCGGCAAGGGAGCAAGCAGCAACTACTGCTGAGCTGTGTGACGATGATGATGATGGCGATGAAGACCATGTCATACTACGAACTCTTCTTATATGTAAAAAAAAAAAGGAAATAAATATAAAAAACAAACGAAATGAGCCGCCAACATATGAAGTACACTCTTGAGTAGCTGAGACACACATACATACACAAGAATATGCTATAGATATGCACAACACAAGCGGAAGGACATGCGGGCGACCAGTCAGTTGGCAAACCAAGGTGAAAATAGCGCACGCCACAATGCAGCCAACAACCAACGAAGTGATCCTTTTTGAAGCAAACCGGCTATGATGGTGCAAAATAAAATAAAAAAAAATAAAATTCGAAAGGATGTTTGCGTCGGCAAATGTTGGCGCTTGCTATTATAAATTGCACTGTTGGGTATTAGTTGAGCATATCCAGCAGCAGCCGACAGTAGTAGTCGTAGTATGCATGTAGTATGTAGCGGATGGCACACAAGTTGTGAATGAATATGGCGGCGTCGTCCTCGGCATATAGTAAAAGTTTTAACAGGCAAACCTGGCTGCTTCCTGGCTCTTTATAGTATGCTATAGTGTATAGTTTTGGGAGCGCGTCTACTGCCAACTGTTGAAATGAAAAAGGTCTTTATCCTTTCGGCAATTTGTGTGTCTGAGTCTGAGTCTATGTCTATATGTCCGTCCGTCCGTCCATTTGTTTGTCTGTCAGTTTGTACTTTTGTTTGTATCTGCGTTGCTTGTCTGTATTTCAGTTTGATATGCGCTACAGTAGTCTAGCATATGAAATTATAAAGCAGTGAATATTAAATTGATTGCAGAATTTGCAATACTACTTGCAGCTATTTGCTTTGGTAAACTATTATTTGCTGCTTGTTTGCATTTGAAGTTCTACCATAGGAGGCAATAGAAACGAATTATATGATTTAAGACGAACTGAACAACAAGTAGCATCAAGAAGTTGCTTTTAAAAAAAACAAACGTTAGCTCAAAACCAAGACTTGTGGCCTATCTTAGACTAGTTTAGTACGGGTTTTAAACTTATTTAACATCCTTCAAAGGATGAAGTATAAACAAATATGTGGTACCTATATATATATTGTAACCAAGCACAATAAAATGGTATTAAAAATTTAATTATATTCTACTTTTAGTACTCCTATACATGATATACGGTTTTCCAACCTATGTAAAAAATGTATATTTGGCTAATCTACGTAAAATACATACTCAACCATGCTATATTTCATGCCATCCATATTTTTTGAACAGTTTATACATATATCTACATGTCAAAAATGTATAAAACTGTTTTCTACATATTATACAATACATTCATACATTTTTGAAGTTTTATACATGACATACATGCATGTAAAAAACTATTAGTTGCTTTCTACGTATTATACCTAATCATTCTAACCATATTAAGCTCTTTAGTAGTTTTATACATAGATAAGTCTTTATACAATACATGTAGAAAATGTATAAAACTATTTTCTACATATTATACAATACATACATAAATTTTTGGAGTGTTATACATGACATACATACATGTAGAAAACTAATAAAGACATTTTCTACGTATTATACCTACTCATTCTAACCATATTTAGTTCTTTAGTAGTTTTATACATAGATAAGTCTTTATACAATACATGTAGAAAATGTATAAAACTGTTTTCTACATATTATACAATACATACATACATTTTTGGAGTGTTATACATGACATACATACATGTAGAAAACTAATAAAGTCATTTTCTACGTATTATAACTACTCATTCTAACCATATTTAGCTCTTTAGTAGTTTTATACATAGATAAGTCTTTATACAATACATGTAGAAAATGTATAAAACTGTTTTCTACATATTATACAATACATACATACATTTTTGGAGTGTTATACATGACATACATACATGTAGAAAACTAATAAAGTAATTTTCTACGTATTATACCTACTCATTCTAACCATATTTAGCTCTTTAGTAGTTTTATACATAGATAAGCCTTTATACAATACATGTAGAAAATGTATAAAACTGTTTTCTACATATTTTACATACAGTATCATTGTAGCATAAATAAAAAACGTTTTCTATATAAAAATTAAAACCTTTTTAAGCATATCTATGCACCCTACACATCTTACACAACGATTATTAAACTATTAGTAGGCATTTTGCATATTTTTATTATTATTTCTTGTTTAAACAAAACTTTCAGGGAGCAAAAAAAAAAAAAAAGAAGAAGAAGCACCGGAACATACTATTTGTATACAGTTTGCCCTGTGGTTAAATATTTGAGCTTTGAGCAAACTTTTTGCGATGCTCCTTTACTATGACTATTTATTAGCTTTGCTTAAGTGAGCGTTCTACGTACCTCTTTCAACTCCGGAAATATCTTTTGCGTAACCTGTAAAGAAAAAGGGCAAAAAGAGGAAGCAAGTTAATTTAAAAGTTCACAGGCAGCAGCCAACAACAACAACAAAATCAGTTTATGAATATTTGCTTTTAAATAAAGTTTTATTTGTTTATGTATATAGAGAGAACCCAACCTAGAACACATCAAAAAGTATAAAATTTTCCAAGGTGCACACAGCAGCAAATTAAATTTGTTAGTTTAAACCACAATATTTGATTTAGTTTTGAGGTTATGCAAAATATGATGCCTTAACGCATCAGCCTAACTGCCTCCGAACGGCTACTGTCAGCGGCAGCAGTCAACACTAACAGCACGGCGTAGTTTATGAAGGGTACAAAGCAAAAAAAAGAGACAGAGCACGGCTTCAAATAAATTCCGCGCCAAGTATTCAAATTAAAAACCACTTCAGTCAGCGTGAAACAGGCGCGCAACAGAGAAAACGAATGATTTAGGTAGTTGAGAGGCACTGAGTCTCTAAGGATGTACTACTGAGTTGGGGTGCATGAATGGCAGCAAAAATGTTTCCTTCCTGCTGTTTTTCCTGACGTGACTTTACTTGAATTCGCCTCGCTTACAGCAAAAAAAAAAATAAATAAAAAAGGAAAATCGTCAAATTTCATTCAACATTCAGCAATCTTTCAAGTTAGGCGGGCTGGCAGGTAAACGTCATCATCATCATCCTCATGCAGCAGCGCAGCAGGATTATATGCTATATGAAGTGCATAGTCTCAAAACTTGCCTCCACTTGCTCCTACTATTTCAGACTGAATGCATTGTTTCGTTTGGTTGCTCTGTCATTTTTAAGTAGAAATGTCGAAATCCTGGCAACTTGTTTACCCGCAAAAAAGTTAAGAAAAAGACAAAAACTTTTTCCTGGGCAAAGACACATAAAAAAATTATTTTAACAGTAAATCAGAAAAGATTACGAAATTTGAATGCACTTGCATGATTAATTAAGCAAAATTTGGAAAAATCAAAACAATATAGCACCTTCCACAAACAAATTTTTTCTTCTTTTCCAAATTTCAACCAGCTCAATTTTGACTTTTTTATGTTCTCAAAAGCACAAAAATATTTACTTAGAGTGCAACATACATTTATGCTTTATTACAAATAAAAGCATATAATACACGAATCTCTTTTGCTGTAATAGCAAAATAAGCAAGCGTTAACAGCTGTTTAAGTTGTGTACTTGTAGCCGAAACAATTGTCCGCTTAGCTTAATAACTACCAACATTAGGTTGCTACAAACTTCATAAGAAAACTATTATATAATCTCCCTGCTAAGTCTGTAGTGTATAAAAAATAAAATTAAATAAAATAAAACAATTCCTTTAAACATTTTTTATTATTTATTTCTTCATATGTAGTGTTTCTTCCTCTTTTACGCCATAGTTTTTGTTATTATTTGAGTTGAATGTACATATTTTTTTGTATATGCATTTATGCTTCTTTGCATATGTAGTAAGAAACAAGAGAGGGGAACAAATATGCAGCAAAGTTATTGTCATGCCAACTTAGTTTTATTTTAAGAGAATTCACAACAATTGTTGCAGGGCAAAGTTGTAGGAAATATTTTTTAATAAACTTATGCTTGATGTACGCTACGCATCATTGTATAATTTTATGCTAAATATATACGAGGATCAACTGAAAAGTAATCGAAGCTAGTAGAAATATATAAGCTTTATATGATACTCTATTAGCTGTATAAACCTTTACAAAAGCACCTGCAAATATCAAGACGATCTGGTTCGATAAAATATATAAGAAATATATAAACTAAATATGATACTCTATTAGCTGTATAAACCTTTACAAAAGCACCTGCAAATATCAAGACGATCTGATTCGATAAAATAAAAATGCGAAATCGCAAAAATAAAAAAAGTCCGTAAATATGACTTTGAATTCTTAAAACGTTTGCGTCTGTCCTCAACTGGGTAAAAATATGACATCACCCATCTGGCAACTAGCTTCTTCATCTCCAAATAAGGATTTTGTTTAGCTTCGGAACATTGGTAGTCTCCATTGTCGATTTCAGGATAATATTGCAAAAACTGATAAACTAATTTTTATTCAATGTGACTAAAAATTACTTCTTTACAACTCCGTAATAAAGCCTATTTGGACGTACGGCTCACAATTATGGGGCAATGCGAGTTCCAGTAACGTGGATATAATACAAAGAGCTCAATCAAAAATACTTAGAACTCTCACCGGAGCACCTTGGTATATTCTTGGTATTGAGTTGCTTACTTCCACAAATAAGCCCATTAAAGAAGGTCCAGCGAAGCTCAAATGTGATAATTTTGGTGACCAATAAAATTCAATATTATTCAATACACGTTAAGAGAATTTTGTTTGTAAAAACTTCATTGCTTGACCTGACTCTGCCGGCAGAAATAAGAGGTCATTTAGAATCATTTTGGACACACAAAATGTGTCAACAAAGACCGATATCGATTGCCTATGTTGGTTTGTCCAACTTTGTAGAAAAATGTTTCTTGCCAAACTTTTTATACTGAGTGTTGTTTGGTGTTGTTTTGAAGGCCCACAGGTGCTATAGTTTTGCGTGTTAATAGCACCAGCGAGTGTGGGATGAGAATCTTCCGCCATAAAAATCTGTTTCCTAAAATCCAGCACACTTTCTACCATTCAATTGAATCAAGTTGTAGAAGGTGCTTAGCGTTAATATCAGTACTAATGCTATCATTGCATGATTATGCCGCAAATGTCCATAATGGGTTAACTTTTAGTTATTTTTTCTGAACTTGTTAATAGCAACTAGAATAGAAAAAGAGCAAGCGAGAGTGAAGATGCCGTTAATTATCTTCTCTCTATTAATATTTGTTAGTTTAGTAACCCACCACCTTTTGCATAGATTTTGTTTGTTTTGCTTTTTTTGATCGCTTGCATTAGAAGCTAGTTAGTTGCGATCTCGACTCCGCGCTGTTAATTCAATCTTAAAATTAATATTAAAACCCAAAAAAAAAAGGCGAGTGTTTTGATTTAACACGGCGAGCTGCGCTTTATTTAGTGAATGGATTATTTGTTGAGCGGACTTACTGGATCACTTGCAGGACTATAAGTTGGTGTGTATATAAAGCATCTTATATGCATCAATGCTGTGCGGATTACTTTCTCTTACAGGCAGTTAACCCAGCACCGCTAGCGACTAGGTCGCTAGTTCAACTAAGGTGACGACGTCGCTGAAACTGGAGATTTTGGTTGACTGGCCACGCCGGTGAACAAACATTGCATTTGCTATTAATTTAAAATTTAAAAGCGCTTATAATTCACACTTAGTTTTAAAATGTGTACAGTACAATGCTTGTTTTTTATAAAGCATTTGCCAACGATTAATTTGTTATCGTTCTATTTATAAACGTTCCACTTATAATCGTTGCATTTCTAAACGGTGCATACCAACTATAATACACCAAAACAATAAATTACTGCAAA
Organism: Leucophenga maculata; assembly: GCA_035044805.1. Taxonomy (NCBI): domain Eukaryota; kingdom Metazoa; phylum Arthropoda; class Insecta; order Diptera; family Drosophilidae; genus Leucophenga; species Leucophenga maculata. Next base: position 69,225 of record JAWNNP010000641.1, on the reverse strand, counting down.
TAATTTAATTTCACAACAATTTAATACCTCAAAAAAGCGCTTTTAAAATAAAATAAATTCTGCAACATAAAAGCTTAAATCAAATATATTAAAAATGTAGATTTTAGAAAATTCCAATTCATAGCAGCATATCGTACAAATAAATATGCTATTAATGCGCAAATATTCGACAAAATAAATTTAATAATTCAAATAAAATGTACAACAGAGAATATACACAAATTTCCATTATATTAGCTGTCCGTCTGTCTGTCTGAAGTTATTCTAACAATTTGTATTATAAACATTTTTTAACACTCACTAAATTGCAAAGCACCTACCAACACAGGCAACTATTATTTTAATTAAATCAAATCAACAGAAATTATTTTACACACATTTAAATATATTTTGTTTTGCATTTTTCCGCACAAATGAATTCATTCTCATTTCATTTCGTTTTATTACATTTGGCAAAAAAAATTTTTTTTTTTAAATAATTTTGCAATTATTCAATATAATATAAACTGCATCCCTTTCATGCAAATATTTCTCTTTCTAATTAACATTTATAAATTAGCATATTAGCTTCAGCAAAAAAAAAATTTAATAAACGAAACTTTTATACCCTACTTAATGTAAAATTGATTATGTTACTTACTGCCTAACATATTAATAGTACTCTACACACATTTTGTAGCGTATTTTTTTGTTTTTTTACCAATTACACGACTCAACTAAACTCGACTCATGTTTGAAATCATTTTACAATTTTGCAATTATTGCAAAATGCAAACGAAATAAATTATGTATTATGTAAAAAAAAAATTGTGTTGTTGTAAAACAAAATAAAATAAAATAAATGGAAAATTTGAAAAACTTTACGTGTAATGCGCGAATTGTGTGAAAAGTACATGAACCAGATCTAAAGTTATGAACGTGTTTGACTTGCTATTTGCTCAACAAGCAGTTTTGGCTGTCCGTCCGTCTGTCGCTTTCTGTCCGGCAGTTACTATCTTTGTTTGTATAAAAATTATAAACAAAATATTTAATTATATTCATTATTTGTTGAATATTTTTTTTAGTAATATGCATTAGCCTGCAGCATAGGTGAATGATTCACGCACAAACTGAGTCATGCATTTGCAATGTTTGAACACGTTTTTGCAAAAAGTTGTAAAGTGCGCAAATTTAAAAAAGGAAACTATTAGAGTACATAGAAATCGTGTACAGTCAGACATATATGAGTCAAAGAATGCAGGTGCGTAAGTGTAGTGTATGCAGCAATGCAACTATATTGATTTAAAATTAAAATGAACTTATAATTCGCACTTAGTTTTAAAAAATTCTCAATGCAAAGCTAAAAGAAACGACAAGCACTTAAGTATGATTTCAAAAATAAGATGTTAGGGGATGGTAGAATGGTTTAGATTTTGTATAAAAGTCCTTCGTGCTATAGTCTATCATTTCTTCGCATCGTAATCGTGTTCATTTTTAAGAATTTTTTTCAAAAAATACACACGGCAAGAGCCAAGTGAAAAATTTGGCTCGCGGAAGAGTTTTGTGATTTTCAAGAGCGTGCACCTGCTACTCTGGTTTGCACTCAAGAAATAATTCTTTTCCTGCCAGTTTTAAAAATGTTTCATCACAGATAGACAGCTTAATTTGCCTGCACTGCCCAAACTCCTTTTTCCCTTTAAGTTCCGAAAAACTGTGCCATTAAATTTTACTCTAATTGCACAAAAAAATTTCATATAGAAACCTGATACTTGCCTTTGATGCAGCAGCAGCACTGACAGTCAGTCAGTCAGTCGTCAAACCCTTTAATCATTTTCATCAAAGGTTTATCTCCAATGTGCTGTCCAAAACCAAAAACCGCCTTCGAAAACTCATTAAAGCGATTCGTCTTACCAAAGTAAAACCCAATTATCACGAAGGCGAATTCAAAAGCGGCGCCTGTGCAGTAGTCGAGGCATTATGGCGCCCTCTTAGCATGCCACCCATGCCACTTGCTGCTGCTGCTACAAAGCTGAGTTGATTTGATTAACATAAAATTGATTAAGGCTTTGGCAGTAGTAGGAGATTACGTATTTCAAAAAAGGGTTCAAGCTGCGAAATGTCATCGAACAAAATTTATTAAAATCATTTTGCAGCATTTTAGAAAATTAATGGAGCGCATATTAAGGGAGATACATATTTAGAAATAGTATATAGTTAACCCTTTATCGATTCACTCATTTGCAAAATTGAAAATTTCACAAAATTGTTTAAATAAACTTGTTCCAGCAAATTAAGCGGCATATATATATATTTTAAGGCATGCCTTAAACATGTGCGGAGTGTGGGGGGAGGCTGTATTAAACATTTAATGCTTTAATTGAACCAATAAAGCAGCTTCAAACCATTTGCAGAGCATAAACATACTCCTACACTTAAGTTGTACACTTTGCACACGCACCTGCTATTAGAGCTGTGAAAACATCGATTTTTAGACCGATGCATCGATGTTTTGCATATGCTATAGCGCCTGCAACACATCATACTACAATCTCTGTTTTTTTTTACACTTTAAAATATTTTTGCGCAATAACTTCCCCGTTTTATGCCTAACAAATACTGACTACACCCATGTTTCTTAGGCTTTGACTTTGATTGAATTCTTTTGTATGTGTTTCTTTGTTCTTTGTTGATTCATTTTTTATTTTTTAACCCATAACACACACACGCACACGTATTAAGAAGGGCAGCAGCACATTATGAAATACGAGGACGCCATTGAGCCGAGTCGAAACGATTGAGTCGAGTTGAGTCGCATGTGTCTGTGCGTGCTGTTGTACGAGTTAAATGCGTATTTCTCTTTGTCTGCACATGCTATTCCCGAGAATTTTCAATTCGATTTATTCTACAAATGCCTCTGACTCTTCAGTTCACTTGTGGTTTCGAATTTCCGGTTTTTAGAAATCAAAGTCAATGACGTACAATCGTTTGCGCAGTCCGCTCAGGGTTCGTTCGTTCGTTTGTTCGTTCAGTCGGTCGGTCGGTCCGTTCGTCCGTCTGTCTGCCTTCAGCACTTGCCTGAGTGACAGCAGAAATTACTAAAATTAGTTTGGAATTGCTGCATGTCGGTTCGTCGTTCATCATCGTTCAACATCGTTGAGCCTAGTTTAGTGACAACTCAGATACGAGTATGGTTTAAAAAGTTTTTATTTGTCAAAAAAATTTCTGTATTAAGGAGCCTTAAGTGCAAAAAAATGGGGGTTTCGTAATTAAATAGTATCTGAAATCGTATATTTGAAGTCGTATAGCCTCGAGCCGTTTAACATCGAACCAGATACTCTTGAGCGGGATACCCTCGAGCCGGATACTGTTGAACTAGATACCTTCAAGTCAGATACCCTCGAGCCGGATACTGTTCAACTAGATACCCACGAGTCAGATACCCTTAAGTCGGATACTGTTGAACTAGATACCTTCGAGTCAGATACCCTTAAGCCGGATACTGTTGAACTAGATACCTTCAAGTCAGATACCCTCGAGCTGGATACTGTTCAACTAGATACCTTCAAGTCAGACAGCCTCGAGCCTGATACTGTTGAACTAGATACCTTCATGTCAGATACCCTCAAGCCGGATACTGTTGAACTAGATACCTTCAAGTCAGATACCCTCAAGCCGGATACTGTTCAACTAGAGACCCACGAGTCAGATACCCTTAAGTCGGATACTGTTGAACTAGATACCTTCGAGTCAGATACCCTTAAGCCGGATACTGTTGAACTAGATACCTTCAAGTCAGATACCCTCGAGCCGGATACTGTTGAACTAAATACCTTTAAGTCAGATACCCTCGAGCCGGATACTGTTGAACTAGATAGCTTCGAGTCAGATACCCTAGAGTCGGATATACTCGAGTGGAATACCTTTAAACTGGATACCCTTGAGCCGGATACCATGGAGCCGAATACCTTCGAACAAAATACTCACGAGCCAGTTACCCTCGAGCCAGATACCGTCAACTAGACACTCTCGAGCCGGATACCCTAGAGCCGCATATCGTCGAACCGTATACGCTCGCGCCGGTTTCTGTCAATTACACTCTCGAGCCGGATACCGTCGAACTAGATACCCTCGAGCCGGATACCGTCATACTAGATACCCTCGATCCGGATACCCTCGATCCGGATACCCTAGAGCCGGATACCTTTATATCGGATTCCCTCGAGCCGGACACCTCGAGCCGAATACCCACGAGACGGATACTATGAAAATGAATACCCTCAAGCCGAATAGCTTTTATTTTAAAAACTTTTTGAACTTGCAATGGTTTATGTTTAGTAAAGAAAAATATTTCATTTCTTAAATATTTAAGCCAACCCTCGTATAATTTTTGTAACCCTCTCAGCAACACATGTGTCGTTTTTTTTTGACTTGCTTTAACTTTTTTTAGGCAGACAGTATACTAATTTATAGCGTGTGATATGCAATTTTTATATTTTAAAAAATATATATAAAAAAAAAAAAAATTCGGGACCAACGAAATATGTTTGCAATTTTAAAAATGCAGCTGATTTATGAAATTCAGCACTCAATGACTAAGTAAACTTTTGGAAAAAAATTCCAAAAAATTAAAAATGTGTTTAAAAATGCGTTTTATTTAAATATATTTGTGTACCCAGACAGTTGGTGCACTCGTGTGTGCTTCTGGCGTTAAAATTGTATTCATGTGGTATCCTTTTTTTTTTTGTAAATTTATTTTATAAAAATTTTTGTTATTAATTTTACACTTTTCAGTAATGCCAATAAAATTTTACGTTTGCTATAAATTTTAAAATTTTAATGGATATTAAAAATATGTATATATTGCGTTGGATAGGATATAGAAACGGGCAGAAATTAAGAAATTTAAATTAGGCAAAATAATGCTTTAACAATTTTTTGATCATTTGTACGCGCATCACTTAAAAGCTATATATTGCTTTCAAAATCGAAATATTGCATGATAAGCAGCTTTATTGTGTGTAATATTTAGTTTTTATTTCATCAAAATCGGCCTACTTATGACTCTCATAAGTTATTATTAAAAATAAATCAAATATCTAAACTTAGAATTTTGCTAAACACCAACGCTATTCAAACTGTCACTACCAGCGCTATTCAAACCTATGACATACATAGCGTGCTACTCAAACTGTAAGCAATGCCATTAAAGTAGAATGTGTCATTTTAGTGCATACAATTTCTTAAAATATTTGCGAAATTGTTAAACATAACAAGCCTGTTTAATTGTAATAATTTAATCACTTATTAAAGCTTTATCACGCATAATAAAAAGAATTTCGCCCACAACCTCTGTGACATCATATACCAACACACAATTCTACGCCATCTCAAGTTTTTTTTACTTATCGCGATATACCCAACCCACTGAACCACTTTCCCACTTTCCCGACAAACAATGAAACAAAGCAATATAACAAACAAATAACAGATTATACGAATCCAAACGTATATAACGAAATATTCCAATTAATTTTTAAATGCCTCAGTGCAACAATGTATACCGCTGCGCTGTGAGGGTCTAACGGTAGTCTCGGGTCGGATGGATGTGTGTGTGTGCAGCATTACTTTTACTATGCAGCAGCAGTAGCGCAACAATATGTGTTATAATATGTGGCAGCATTGGGTGGCATGGGGAGAAATGCCTTTTAAACATTTATATTACTTAATACAATTTTATTTCCACGCCATTTGTGCAATGTGTTGCATTGTGAAATGTTGTGCGAGTCGACGTTTGTTCTCTGTCTGCCACACTCACTTGCAGCAGCAGCAAGTTTCACTCCACTTCCGTCTGTCTACAAACTGGCATTGCTTTTGTTTCATAATATTCACATTACATTTAAGTATTTTGCGCTGCTACAATTTTGTATAGGGTGGCAAGTTTTGCGTAGCATGTGGCAACATGCAACATTGTTTCATATGCGTGTAGGTTCAATTTGAAAATATAAATGTGGATGTTTACACGTAATATTTATAAATTAGGGTATTCACAGCTAATCAATTAACAGCTTAGTTGATGAGAAAATAAACAGACAGTAAGGTGCTGTGAAAAAAAACATTTATTTTGGTGTTTATTAGGTTCTTAAAGGGAGTTGAGAGAGCATACACGACTGAAGACACTCAAAATGTATATATTTGTCTTGAATTGGGTGAGCATCTGCAACTGAAGACACATAAAACGTATATTTGTCTTGAATTGGAGAGAATTCACGACAGAAGACACTCACAATGTATATTTGTATTAAATTGGGAGAGAATCCGCGGCTTATGACACTCAAAATGTATTTCTCTTGAATTTGTTAAGAAAATTCGAAAATTTCTTCTGAGAACATCACTTTCAAAGCTCCAAACTTTCCTGCAAGCATATTCACAATATTTTGTGCTTACTTTTATTTTTTTCAACTTCAAACTTAATAGCTGTGAATACCCTTAATATACTCATCGGCAAAAACATTTTCATGCTGACCAAGTTTGCCACAAAAACATTAAAGTTGCCTGCCACCTACATGCTACATCATCATCATCATATAATCACGATTTTAATGGCATTTATACAATTATTATTAATGAAGATACACTTATTGTTCGCGGAGGCTTACGTTTATGTTTATTTCCGACATAAATTTTCATCATTAGTGCATTAAAATATTGTTTAAATAATATCACATGATCATCATCATCGCCAGCCTACAATCTCTCAGCATCAGCAACATCCTTCGATGATGCTTGGTCACAGTTGATTTGTCAATTCGTTCACGAAACGTTGTCGTGCCTGACTGCAACATAATGTTGCAATAAATTCGAACGACGTTGACAGCCTCCTCCTACTCCTACAGTGAAAAGTCATGAGTCACAAATACTTTTAGCTATTCGTTGCTGCTTACAACCAACAGCCACAAGCCATATCAGCAGCATGAAACGCGCTATTTTCAAAATATTGCAAAATGTTGCAACTAACTCGTCTTCGACGTCGACGATTGCGTTCAATTGAGTGTGGCATGTGCGCGTCTAATTTTGTTGCACTCAGTCGTTGCACTTAATTTTGTATTATATGAAATAAGAAGTCGAAGCGACGTAGGGAAAACCAAGTGGCGAAAGCATAGCTGAAATATGTATATGTAAGAGTCTGGCATCAAATATCCAAAAGATGATAGATTGGTCTAGAGGTTGCTTTTCCATCAGTTTCCGGTCTGATAGTTTTTCTTTTTTAAAGTGCTTAGCAATTATAATTCGCATATAGTTTAAACACATTTCATAAAGAAGGTTTTCGTTGGATTATCTTAACAAGAGTGTGTCGATGTAATCATTTCTTTGTATGCACCATCAAAAACCACTGTATATCGATGGTATGGTGAATTCCATCGTGCTCGTATTCCGTGAAGGTCCCCAAAATCGATTGTTGTGCCACAAAACATCGATGCTGTGCGTGAACCAATTATGCGAGAGCGTCATGTGATATACCGTGAAATTCAGACATCCCTATACATTAGTTTTGGATGAACACCGTTGCCGCAAAAAGCCTCATATGGATTCGTGCAAAGAAATGCTGAAAATATATGAGTATGAAAATTTGAAATTTTTACCCTTGAGGTTGATTTTATGGAGAAGGGGGTAGGGGCAAAATTTTGAAATAAACTTTTAAAATTCCGGCGAAGTCCTAGTCGAATGCAAAAAACACGAAGTTTCCGTTTCCGAGATCCTTTCGTTCATACGGACTGACGGACATGGCTATATCGACTTCTCTATCACTCTTGACAATAATGGGGGTAACTTTAGGAGTCTCCGACCATTATTTTTACCTGTTACATACATTTGCACCGAAGATACAAGAGCCTAAAAACAAAAAAGGGATGTACAGCAGCGCATGAAGGATCAGCTAAGAGAGTAGAAGGCTTAATGAGCTGTTAACTATTTGGTTAGCTGTAGCCTCTGTGTCATGTTCTTGACTCTTTTTAAGCCAATCTTCAAAAATTTCAATTATTCTCCATAGGTGACTGCTCGTAGTACACATCAAATCGATTTTTAATAGCAATTTCTAAAAAGAGAATTGATCCACAAGAAATAATCGAACAGAATCGGAGTTAGTAGCATCAACAGAACACTGCACCATTAAAATACATTAAAAAACTTCTCCATAATTTTCAGAAAATTGCAGTATAAATTTAATTAATTGATTATGCTTCCGTCAGCCGGTAGGACTAAGACCAAAGTTCCAGAAACGATGTTGCTAAAGGTATGTTGGCTAGAAGCAGAACTTTCAATGCATTGTAGCTCCAGTATCATCTTCAGTGATTTAACTGTCACGAAGAGGTTCCTCCTGATTTTCTTGAGTGTACTCAGAATCATAAATCCGACAAGTTTCTACGCTTATGATCCCATTTAATTGGAAAAAAAGGAACATATTCATAACCTATCAACTATTCGTCGCAAAGGGATTTGATTTGGTATGTATGGAAAAGAAGATCGGGAGATATAAGAACCATTTTAAAAATGGGCGATGCCACACTCTTAGAGTAAAATTCGGCGAAACTTTGAAACTCTGAGAGATATAAGGAGGTAGGAGAATTAGTACATATATGAACAGTACAGCAAGAAGTAAGTTTCTGTGGAACATGGGCGTGAAATCTTGAAGTCTCCAATGTACAAACTTCTTATTACTGAAACTATTTCTTGCAGATGTATTAGACTCAGAAGCATAAATCCGACAAGTTTCTACAATCCCATGCAATGGAAAAAAGGAACCAATTCATAACTCAGCAACTATTCGACGCAGAGGGATGAGATATGGTATATAAAAGGATTATTTTAAAAATGGGCGATGCCACGCTCTTAGAACAAAGTCGACGTGACTCAGAAACTTTGTGATATAGAAGAAGTTAGGAGAATGAATACATTTATATATAAGGTGCAGCGAGAATTAAGTTTTAGTAGAACCTGCAAGTAAAGTCATAGTCTCCAATATAAAAACTTCTTATCATTGAAACTTTTTGATGCAGGTGTATGAGACTTAATATAGATGTAAAGATTAACAGCAAAAATTTTAACCAATGGAAAATGGCTAATACCAAGCAGCTCTACTCCATATAAATGTGAAAAAACGGATCTCAGAAAGTTTAAGTTTAAATATTTCAAATGTTTTCGAATAATTGAAGATTCCACAACTACAAATCACAATCAAAATACCGAATTTCACCACAAAGTGTGCCAATTTTAATTCGAAAATTTCAAGCACTTCATACTCAATGGTTGTACATCAAAAATTTTATACTATTTCAATTAAAATTTCATGAGCTAAATATTATATAGTATGCAAGAATGAACGGGGGGTCGTGAACCAAAAAAAATTAACGATTTTCGAAATTCATGAAATGAAAATCAGCAAAAATGCTACATAATAATTTTCAAGCTTGACTAACATTTTGGGTCATGAACCGCAGACAGCAACAGCAAACCGCGTATAGTGGCGGCTTCGACAAAATGGTCAGAAAGGTGTACGTGTGCGTAGCTGGAGCAGAGCAGCGGCTACGTTTGTATCTAGATACATTTATGCGAAAGTGCGTGCGGCCAGGCATTTTGCGATATTTGAAATGAAAATTTATACGACAGACAGACAGCGAGCGACTGGCTTTGGTCAGCTGCTGCTGCTGCTGCTGCTGCGGCTACTCGTTTTTCTCGTTCAAACATTTTTTTTTTTTTTTATTTTTGCCTCCACTTTCGGGCGTTAATTTTAATGGCACAGAGTTTCATTAACGACCGTTGTCGACGTCAACGAAGCTATTGTGCAATCTGAGAGCATAACTATGATATTTCAAGTACAACAGCAAGGCAGGCAGGCAGTCAGCTAGCAATGGACTTGGCCATTTGCATGTGAAATGCGTAAATTGTGTGCTGCGAAAGGCGAACAGACAAAAAAAAACAATTTAAAAAACAACAACTCACACTGCCAACAGCGGAAATGTCAGTTCAGTATGTATGACTTTTCTTTTCATCCACCTCATTCATCTTGCTGCGATTTTTATTGCATTTTCCACAGCTTCAGCAGCCCAATAATGAAAAGTGCGCATAAATCACATTTAAATGAACTGAAGCGTGCATGACTTTCGTTGTTGCGGCATAATTCCAATTCGGCAAAAATACAAAAGCTTTGTAGTTCAAAAAAAAAAAAGTTATAGAAGGTGCTATGCTAAAGTTTCGGAAGTTTTTAAAAAGAATAAAGAAATTTAGAATTACTTGCGAATTTTAAAGCGGTTTTAAGTTTAATTCTTAAATTTATAGAAGGTGCTATGCTTAAGTTTCGGAACTTTTCGAAAAATATAGAATTTTGAAATTGCCTAAAACTGATTGCGAATTATAAAGCGCGTTTAAGTTAAATTCTTATTTTTTCACGTATTCAAGTATCTGCAGCAGCTGTAACTAACTAGAACGTGTAGACCAATCAGTAAGCAACTCATTGAGCTGCCTCCTATAGTATGTCTTCTTCAATCCACTATCTCCCACCGTAAACTGCTACTTTTACATCATACCTTGCATAAAAAAAATATACAAACAATAAAATCGAAAAATGTTGAAAAGAACTGCTGCTGCGTGCAACTCGCCGCAATTGTTTGGTAATCGTTTTGACCAAATATTTTATATAAACGCAGCAGCTACGTCAATTGTAATACGCTTGTCTTCCTCTTATTGTATTTGTTCTTTTTTTGTTTTTTATAGAATTTTAAACAATTTACTGAGTATATTTTTTTATTTATATATTCGTGATGCTTTTCGCTCGACTCTTCTGCAAGCGAAACCGAAACAGCAGCGATTACAATGAAAAATTGGCTTAACTGCTCCAAAAAGCTTAAAAAAAAAAAAAAAAAAAGTGAAACTGGTCGACAGACAATAAAATACAATACAACAAACAACAACAAACCGGCAACTCAAACGTAAATTGCTTTTTTGGAAGTTTTCTATGATTGAGTGATTTTATTTAATTTCTTTTTTTGATTTTTATTTGGAAAAGTACTTTTTTATTATGGCCAGAGGCGACCATTTTGTGGAGAGAACTGGGTTTCAATATAAATTGAACAAATATTTATTGGGTAGGATATCTTTAAAGTTATATCAGTGTTATAAAAAGGAGTAAGTTATAAAAAGAAGTTTTTAAACTGTGGTAGAATCGTAGAGAGATGTTGTGGAGTAAACATGGAAAATCATTAACAAGTCGTAAACTTAGCAGGAATCTTTGGTAAAAAGAGAATGAAATAGAAAATGAACCACAGACGAAATAGCTAACAAGTAACACTAACCAAGTGAAACTTCTCAAATAAGGAGGTAGAAGAATTAGTACATATATAAAGCGTAAAGCGAGAAGTAAGTTTCAGTGGAACTTGGGCGTAAAGTCTCCAATGTACAAACTTCTTATCAATGAAACTTTTTGATGTAGATATGTGAGACTTGGTGTACATAGACTATGTCGAAAAATATTTGACACGTATTTTTTTATGTGAGTCCAATTTGATAGTTAGGGGTGAATATAAGCCTTTGAAATATCTACTTTGTGCAAAGGGTAAATCTGATTATTTCTCAAAGTAATGGGTCACTGTTTACGTTACTCGAATCAGTTTTCAAATATATAAAATGGCGGCTGCAATATGATGGTCGATTTTTTACAAACAAATCCAAATCGCTTGTAACTTGTTATTCGGGGATTTTTGGGGACGCTGATGACGAATATGATATCAGATTTTAACTGAATAACGATGATTTGAAAATCAGATCCGATTTATTAGAATATTTTACTTAAAGTTTTTCACTTTTTGCCGAACCGAGAATCGCCTTAGATGATTGTTTTGCAGGTGTCAAATGGAAAGTTTGGACCAATTGTTAAAAAAACCATTTACAAAGCATCCAATATTGTACAATTTGCTTAAAAATCGGGTAATATAGCATCAGATCTCCCTATGAAATGGTACCAGGATGTGTTTTTTACAAAACTAAAACTCTATACTTCTTCTAGATAAACGGACCGGACATAAGGACACAAAATTTGATGACATCGACAAACGAAACAAATTAGTTAATAATCTGACGATTCTTGAGGGAGCAACTGGACAAATACAACCACTTGATGTTGATACCTTTAGGCCGTGGAAAATTTTTCTAAAACAGTTTTCAGATATCATAATTCTTCTAATATTTTATGGTGGATGTATTGATGTATTGATGGATGGATGTATGTTCCTCTCTAACGTCTTAACCGCTAAACCAATTGGTATGAATTTTGGTATAGAGATAGATGGGACGATGGAAAAGAACGTAGACTACGTTTAGACAAAATTGGAGGGGGTAACCCCCCCACCCCCATATAAGAGATAAACAAAATTTGTCATATCTTGGCATCCATTTAAGGTACAGAGTTAAAATTTGGAATACATGTCCGGAGGATCTGGAGAAGTATACGTGTTAAGTTTGGTCAAAATCAGAGGAGCGATACAAAACCAATAGGCTCTTGTACCTTCGGTAAAGGGTCTAAAAAGTATTTAATTATGCTACTTTTTATCGAAATATACGCGGACGAAGTCGCCGTCGACTTCAACTTACACATACGGACTTATATTTTGTATAAAATCGGGAAGTTCCATTTGGGTAGTGTTGCATGTAAGAATAACAAATAATATATGCTCGTCGCGTAAGCATAATCTCTCCCACTCTCTCCTCCACTCTTTGCCTCTTTATTTCTTTTAATATAATAATATTTCACCATCGTTTTCTCCATTCCTTGCTACCTTTTATTTCTCCCTTTTATTTCTCTCTTTTATTTCCTTCTTGTATTTTTCCCTTTATTTCTCTTTTCTGTTTCCCCTATCTTTCTTCTACTTCTCCCTTTCATGTCTCTTTTATTTCTCCCTATTTCCTTTTTTCCCCCCTATCTTTTATATACTCCTTTTATTTCTCTCTTTTATTTCTCCATTTTATTTCTTTCTTCTATTTCTCCTTTCTATTTCTTCCTATTATTTTTCCCTTTCATTTCTCCTTTTTATTTCTTTCTTTAATTTCTCCCTTTCCTTTCTCCTTTTATTTTTCCTGTTCATTTCTGCCTTTTACTTCTTTCTTTTATTTCTCCCTTTTACATCGCCTTTTTATTTCGCTCTTATATTTGTCACTCTTTATTATTTCTTATATTTTTCCCTTTTATTTCTTTCCTTTATTTCTCCCTTTGTTCTACATTTTATTTCATTCTATTCTATTCTCCCCTTTAGTTCACCCTTTTATTTCTCCCGTTTATTTGTTACCTTTATTTTTTTATATCTGCCTATTTTTATTGCTGCATTTATTTTTCCTTTTTATTTCTACTTTTCATTTCTCCCATTCATTTCCATTTTATTTCTCCTTTTCAAATTTTTCTTTTATTTCTCCCTATTATATTTCCTTTTTTCCCCCCTATCTTTTATATACTCCTTTTATTTCTCATCTTTTTTTCTACTTTTTATTTTCCCATATATTTTTTCCCTTTTATTTCTCCTTTTCATTCCTCCATTTTCTTCCTTCCCTTTAATTCCTTTTATTTCTATCTTTTACTTTTTCCTTTTATATCTTTTTGTTTTTCCTATCATACTTTCTTTTAATTCTCCTCTTTATTTCTACTTTTTATTGCACCCATTTATTTCTTCCTTTCATTTCTCCCTTTTCTACACCCTTTTCCTTCTTCCTTTTAAATATTTTGTTACTTCTGCCTTTTATATCTTATATTTTCCATATCTTTCTTTCTTCTATTTTTCCCTTTTATCTTTTAATGTGTCTTTCAATGCATACAATGGCTTTTGTGTGTATTCTAATACATTTTTAAAACATTTTTAGTGGCTTAAAACCGAAAGGAAACTAAAATAAACTAACACCTTCCACACACACACACACTACCAGCTGGCAACTCAATCATGCACAACTTTTGCACATTTCAGCGGTCCCAGCAACGATTTAATTCAACAAAAACAAATCCATTTAATGCGCCTAAAAGCACAAAACTCGAACAATTGTTTTTCCAACTCAATACCGAGTACAAATAAAATACAAAAAAGCGAATTTTACAAATCCCACAAATACAGACCATAAACACAAACTGCGAAGCTGCAAAACAAAAAAATCCGCTGACAAAAAAACACAATTACCAGAGAAAAAGGAAAAGAGGAGGAGGAAAAAAGGCACCAATCGGATTTTCCAGCACGGCTGACAGATTTAAATAAATTTAGTTTATTTATTTAATGGCGCAGCGATTTTTCCACACACACAGAGCGAAAAAAATTTAACAAACTGTTTGCAATAAATTTGCTAATTACAAAACGACAAAATTTATGCAAAAAAATATGGCGGAGCTAAGTAAAGCAACGAAATATACGAAATATGTTAACCTTGACTCGAATAACGACGGATAAATATGTTTCCAAGAAATTTCCTACGCGAACTCTGACACCAAACAAAAAATAAACCAAAATTTAATTAAATTATTAAAGTAACACAAAAAAACGCTACTAAAAAAATAGTGCAAATAAAAAAAGATTTGGTTAAAACCGAAGCTTAAATACGCTACACTGGAATTTAGAAGAGTTTTAAAATTTTTATATAAGAAAGTAATTTTTCGGCAATTACAGTTAAGACAGACTGTTGTTAGGATTGAAATAATAAGAAAGTATGGTAAAATAATTTAAATAAAATTTGTGACAATAGGACGGAGTGTGTGCCATATTGACAGGTGCTGCTCAGGCATTTACATACTCGTCTGCACTTTATAGCTTGCCTGAAAGCTGCCTTTAAGGTGTTGCAAAAAGTGTGACTAATTTTTAATACTATTCACACGTCGTATGAAGCGTATAGTAACGCAAGGCTCGACTGACTAAAAGCCAATGTATATACAAAGGATATAACCCAAACAAACAGGACAATGGCAAGAGGCAAGGCGCATTGCCGAAAAAAATAAAATAAAATACCTCAAACTGTGCGCAATAAGCAAAATGATGCTGAAAAAATAAACCAAGCTCTATACATATATGTATGTGTATATATATATAAAGCATCCTTCGTGGCTGTTTGTCTTTTATAACCAAAAATAATACGGCATAATATGAGCAGCACAGCGATAGATGGCTACCTAAGCGTAGTACATATAGATACATAATATATATATAAATCGCATACAAACGCTGCAGTCAAGGCTGGTCCTTCAAATTGTTTATTCATATATAATATATGCGAGGGTAGATGCATAAGTGAGGTAGCACCTAACATTAGACTAGAAAAAAAAATTTTGAGCAAACTGCATCGTTAGTTTTGTGTTTTATAGTCATAGAAAGCGAAAAGGAGAAAATGGTTTTGAAGTTTAATTTCAACAACCAAAGACTTGCTTTTCATCTAACTTAATGGCTATTAAACAAATACTTCAAAAACTAAAGAATATAAGTTTATGTTCTAATAAATGAAATACTTCAGCTCCTACCCTCGTTTTTTATATGTATATACATATTTGTATTTAAGCTGAGAGTCAAGTGCGTTGGCAGCGCCAGTTAGGTTTCATGGCCAACTCATAGACCAAGCAGAAGAAAAAAAATAAATAAATATATTTCATAAAAGTATCTCAGTATGGAAAAATGTATCTCATCATGCAATATTTAGCGCAAAATTCCTCACTTTGGCATACTCAATGCACAAAATGAACATTTAGGCATGCTTTCTATGCGTAAATTTATGTGCAGCATCCTGTTGGTGGAGGTATTATGGAGATACTTGCTGTATATTATAATATAATACACTACACTAGTTAACAAAACAGAAATATAGCTGAAAAGAGAATATATGGGTGGCAGGTGCCAGAAAAGGGTATAAAGATGCATAGCCCAATTTTTTTTTACTATAAAACTGGATCAGTTTGCCCTTTACCATTGATGGAAATTTATTTCTGGTGCTACGAGGGAGATATCCCTATCCAATCGATGGTAATTTACTTCTAGTGCTACGAGGAAGATATCTTGTACAATGAGGGAGATATCTCTGTCCAATTGATGGTAATTTATTTCTGGTGCTAAGAGGGAAGTATCTCTGTCCAATCGATGGTAATTTACTTCTGGTGCTACGAGGGAAGTATCTCTATCCAATCGATGGTAATTTACTTCTGGTGCTACGAAGGAGATATCTGATGCTATGAGGGAGATATCCCTATCCAATTGATGGTAATTTACTTCTGGTGCTACGAAGGAGATATCTGATGCTATGAGGGAGATATCCCTATCCAATTGATGGTAATTTACTTCTGGTGCTACGACGGAGACATCCCGAAACAATTTATGGTAAATTACTTCTGATGCTACGAGGAAGAATACTGGTATTTTTTCACTGTCATCAATGCATCATCGATCACAATATTGAAGCTTTAACTACAAAATTCCGCAATTCGGCGCTACTAGATATTTAGTGGATTCGGGAGAAACTCCATTGATCATGTCTGATGTCTTCACGAAAACGAGTAGGAACAATGCTCGTGTGAGTGTCATAATTAGAAGGATTACTACTTTGTGAGCAATAAATTATGTTGGTGAGCAGCTAGCATCAAGGCTTTATCTTATAGGTAGTCCTTCGTGAGCCTTTTGTGTGCAACTAGTCTTACTGACTGAATTAGTCCTACTGAAGTAATGAGTGCCAAAAAAGTAATACTATTTACAACCAATAACCTTATAGTTGAAAAAAGTCATCCCTGCTCGGGCGCCAGCTATAATTAAATAACTTTTTCATAAAGTTTATGAAGTAATTAAAATTTTTATTTAGTAAACTTTATTAAAAAATAAAATTATTTAAATATAGCCGGCGCCCGAGCAGGAATGACTGTTTGCAACTGTTAAGCTTTTATGCTCTAACTTTTATACTTGACTTGTGCTTGTCCGCAGTGAAAAAAAATTTAAAAAAAAAAGTACTTCAAATATCTAATCTATCCGTCTATGCTAGAAAATTGCTCATATTATGCCAGCAAAAAAACCTGTTAACTAGTGTAATGTATCTCAAGGCGCAAATAAAAGACATTTCTATGTATTTCTAGCTACAAACTAATGCTCGACGATTGCAGCAACACATTGCCGGCGTCCTTTGGCTGCTTGGCACTGCTTCGCTGTCTGTCTACCGACATGCATAAAAGAATCTACTATCTATGCCAACTTTACTCATTAATAAATTCATAAGTAAATATGTAACTGTGTGTGTGTGTGTGTGTGTGCGCGCCCGTGTCTGACTATTTCAAAAGTTCGTGCAAAAAATTCGCGCATAAACAAAAGCCAAGCAACACACACACACATACATATACAAACTGTGTTCTTTTTTGGAACTATGCATGCCCGGTAGAGAATTTTTGAGATACATGACAGAAGCGGGTAACTGGCAAGCGAAAAGGAAGCATTTTATGCTCAAAATATTATAAAAGAAGTCTAAATAGAAGTAGTCACCTGTCAATACCTTCCAAAAGCAGCATGAAACGTAAAGCAGTGAGTCTTCTGAAACCATATCCTTATAGAGACAGCTTATAAGAAACCTTTAACTTTATATACATGGCATGTGCTACCAAATCCTACTGGGTATCTCTACGCTTTTTTTTTTTCGGCGGTGTTTATTAAGCGCCAAACTTTTCTACACATACAGTTTGTGTTTGTGTATCTCCTCAACAGTCTCCAAACGAATCACTGTTCGTGTTGTATCTGTAACTTGCGCCGGTGTATCTGTGTGTCTGTCTGTCGTCTACATTGGGGACCGCTGTCGACAGAGTCGCTTCAGTTTCACGCAATTTGATTTTAGTGGCGCACATTCTGTCTGCTTTCTGTGTTTTTATATCTGTCGGTCCGTCTGTAGGTCTGTTTGTCGTCTTTAGAGTCGTTGTTATTCCTTTGCTCTTGTATCTGTCTTTATGCGTTTTTCCACTTGGTCTGTCACTAGCAATTTTCTAGATATTTTTGCTCCTTCAGCTGTAGTTGTTTATTTTTATTGTGTCTGCTGCTGCTGCTGCTGCCACTGCTCTTCCTTCCTAACAAGAATGTATCTTTTTCCTTTAAGTTCCATCGTTATGTTTATTGTGTGTACTTGCAAAAATTTCTTTGTGTACACCCCCCTCCACCCAAAGTTGATTTTCATTAGCGTTAATTTTGCTCATTATGACGTTCATAAGTATTTCAATGTTTTTCTACTGTGCTCGGCATGCGTTATAGCGTCTCATATAGCAGCCATCTAGATGTCTGTCAGCGATAAAAGTTATGAAGGTACTTTATAGTGTATTGTATTTCTAATGGATGACCTATTGAACCTATTTGCTGCAAAGAGGCAAAATATAAAATAAATTCATGTAAAAGCAAAAGATATAAAATTGCTGACAAGACAAGAAAAACAAACAAGCACTCTGCATATATTTCAGACCGATAACTCAAGGCATTTATTTAAGATTTCCGTACGAAAAATAAATTACGCATATATTTAAGAGTGATATATTAAGAGTTTGTCATTAAGCCGACATAACTACTATAGTTGTATAAATAATAAACAGACCGATTAATTAATAAATTTTTCTATATTTGTTGATCTTATTTAAGAGTAAACCGTTTTGATTTTATTAAATACAAGTAGTATATTTTGAAATTTCAGACCGATAACCATATTGATTTTCTTTTTAAAATGTTTTTTGATGACTTTATAAAATCAATGAAGTTTGTGTACTATTTTGTGCGTATTTGGAAGCAAAACTTTTGCTGAAACTACTAAAAACTTATTAATTTCAACAGTTTATACGCATAATCGGTCTGATTTTGAACCATAATTTGGATCTTATTTAAGCATAGTCTGTTCTAAATATATTTTACGTAAATTTAAAACAAAATATATATATAAATATAATTTTATACACATTTCCGACCGATAATATAACGATCTTTTATAAATTAAATGCTTTTTGTTGATTTTATAAAAGTACTGTAGAATTCGTACAATTTTTAAATGTAGTTGGAAGCAACATTTTTAACAAAACTGATAAACTCATTATTTAAAATGCTATATACACATAATCGGTCTGATATTGAATTAAAGAAATGCTTTATGTTGGCTTTATTGAGGCAATGCATGTTAAAGACGAATTTTATAGCAAAATTTGTGATAAAAATGGCTAAAAATTTATGTTTTTAGTAATTACTAATTGCAATCGGTCTGTTTTTGCATAGAAATTTATCTCATTAGTAATTAATAAACACAATCGGTCCATTTTTAAACAGACATAGCTAATATTTAAGTACAATCTGTTTAAATAACATTTTACGTACAACTAAAATACAAATAGTACACAAAAAAGGTTTTTTACATATTTCAGACCGATAACATATTGATTTTCAATACTTTAATGCTAATTATTAGCTTTATTACGGCAATGTAAGGTACTTGTGTACGTACCTTACATTTAAGATACATTTGAAAGCCAAATTTTGAAAAAAAAAAAAAAAAATTCTTCATATTTATAGACACAATTGGTTCGATTTTTAAACAAAAATGCTTTTTATTTAAGAATAAATTCATTTTTTATTACTAAAATACATAAATATAAAGTAATATATAAATAAAGTTTTATACAATTTTCAGACCGATAACATAACGATTTTGTATAGTTAAGTATTTTTTCTTGGCTTAATATATGTAATGTAGCATGCATGCGCTTTTAAGCTGTATTTTGGAAACAAAATTTTAAATAAAACTGCTAAAGCCTTTTAATTTTTTATGTTTTATAAGCATAATCGGTCTGTTTTTGAATAGATATTGCACTTAATTAGGAATAAAAGTATTTAATTACTTTTTTAAACAGTTAAGAATAAAGTAGTACATAAACAAACTTATTTTTAATTTTTCAGACCAATAACTTTTAAGATTTATATAGTTTCATGTTTTCTTTTAACTTTATGTAAGCCATTCAGTGTATATGCATGTTTTAAGCCAAACTTAGACCAAAACGTCTACAATTGTACCAATTATAAAGGTTTATATGCATAATCGGTCCGTTTTCTCACCGAATTTATGCTTAAATGTCTTTAAGAAACCTGTTTCTCACTTTGTATCACATTTATGCACCAAATAAACCTAAAGCTAACTGCTTTAAACGTTTAGAACACACCTACCAAACGATAACTGCAACAAAGTTGATTTGTTTCGATAAAAATCTAACCACCTCAAATGTCTACGCAGTCAAGTTAACTTCAAAAGTTATAAAAACATTGTCGTAGCATACAAAAAAGTATCGCATTTCATTACCCGTGCATCAACACCCAACGACATCGACATACGACGCCGTACAACGCAACGACACAGAGAACGCTGCACGCCCAACTCCAGTCTAGTCCGCCCACAGTTACTGCTGGTGTACCACCCGCTAGTAGACGATTTACAAGCAGTCACGCCTTTTTATTAAAGCTACTCATCAATTTACTGTACTTGACATATTCACTCAGATTAAAGGATTTATGGAAAGTGGCACACATGCGCATGCAGACAACATAGTGCTACAGATACAAATGTATCTAGATACATGTACGTACGTATGCTGCGTAGTATTTTTATAGATTTATATGGATTTTTTTTAAACTTTTAACATTTTTTTTTACAGTTTCTCAATGTAGCCAACACAATAAATGTCAAATGCATGCATTTTCTCTTTATACATTTTTTTTTCGCTACCAGTGTTCGAGCAGCAGCAGCATCATCAATGGCATATGTAACACATTTCTGTGACATTTTTATGGTTACAACACTCGGCACAGTACACAGAAAACTGGCAAATATGTATAACGAGCAATGTATGAGCAAGAAAACAGAACCGTACCGAACCAGAGAGAACAAGCAGCAATTCTGGCGCTTGCTATATACACAAAAGATACAGTTACAGCTACAGATACAGGATATCGCAACATCATAGTCAATCATAGATACAACGATGACGACTGTGTGACTGTCCTAGCACACAGAGTGTTGATGATTCTGTAGCTGTTCGTTCTTAGTCATCAACATTGATATTGTTATTATTGGAAATCGTTGTCGATGGATATCGAGGTTGCCATTGCTGCATCTAAGGATGACGACGCATGCTGTTAGATACTTTTTACACTTGGCACGTACTGCAAATAAAAACATTTGTACTGCCGTGCATGCAAAGCAAACAAAGCACTGCAAAGTGAAATTTATTAAACAAACAAAAATGACACAGTTATGAAGCGAATAAAGTGGAATTTAAATAAGAGAAGAAAAAAATGTATAAATCATATACGGATAAATGAGTTTCAGAAGAAAAACATAAAAAAAAACAAAAACAATAAAGAAATTTATTATGAAACTCGGATTAACTAAAATCATAAAAGAAATGTGTCATATTTGTGGAACGGAAATAGCTTTACAAACGGTTGCACGACTGTTCAATAAACTGTACTAAATTTTGCAATCACTCTCCTACTTGAGCTTGGCGCGTTATGACTGTGACTGTTTGCAACGACAGAGAGAAAAAGAAAGAGGCATGAAGCGAGAGAAATAGCAGCAGAAACATCAATATGACATCAAAGTTGATTGAACATTTGACAGTGACATATGACATATGTAAAATAAATTATTTTGTATGGTTTATGCGCATAATCGGTCCGATTTTTAACAGAATCTAAACTGACTTAAGAACTATTTACGTTTTACGTACAAATATAAACAAAAAAGTATATAAATAAAGTTTTTTACAAAAATTCAGACCGATAACATTTGGATTTTCTATAGTTTGAGGCATTTTGATGGCTTTATTAAGGCAATGTAAAGTGCATGTAGGTTTAAGAGGCACTTAAGACTAAAATTTTTGCGAAAAATCAAATATTTTTAATAGTTTATAATTAAAATCGGTCCGATATTGAGCAGCATCTGATCTGTTTAAAGAATAATCTATTTTAATTAATTTCTACGTAAAATTAAAAATAAATTAGTATATAAATATATTTTTTTAAACAAATTTCAGACCGATAACATATGTATTTTTTATAGTTTCATGTTTTTTGTTGACATTGTTAAGAAAATATAATGTGCGTTCAGCTTTATAAGGCGATTAAAAGCAAAAATTGCGCCAAAGAGGATAAAAAGCTAATATTTTCAATAGTTTATAGTTAAAATCGGTCCGATTTTGATCAGAATCTGGTCCAACTAAAGAACAATCTATTTTAATTACATTTTACGTAAAATTAAAAATGAATTAGTATATAATTATATTGTTTTTACAAATTACAGACCGATAACAATTGGTTTTTTTATAGTTTGAAGCATTTGGATGGCTTTATAAAGGCGTGCATGTTTAAGATGTACTTCAAAATAAAATTTTCGAGAAATATGGCTAAAAATTTCAAATTTTTTTTAGTATAAAGCACAATTGGTTTGACTTTATACAGAAATTTGTCTTAGTTAATATCATTCAACTAATTAATAACAATTTGCATACAAGTAAAAATAATGTAGTACATAATTATAGATTTGTATATAGTTCAGACCAATAACATAAAGATTTTTTTGTAGTTTAATGCTTTTTATTGGCTTTTTAAATCAATGCAGTGTGTTTGTGTATGCTTTAAGCTCATTTTTATATCAATTTTGTGTCTAATATGTATAAAAATATAAAATTCATAATAGTTTATCATAACAATCGGTCTGTTTTTTTAACAGAAATTTAACTTATTTCAAAATATTCAATTAATTTGTTACATTTTATCGATAAATAGACATAATGTTGTGTATAAATATAGTTTTGTTTAAATTTCAGACCGATAACATGTCGAATTATTTATAGTTTAATAATTTTCGTTTGCTTTTTAAAAGTAATGTAGTATGCGATCATATTTAAGACGCATTCAAAAGAAAAATTTGTGCGAAAAATCGGTCCGTTTTGAACAAAAATTTATTTTATTTAAAATTACTAATTTTTTATTAGATTTTAGCTATAAGTAAAAATAAAATTGCATATAAATAGAGATTTGTATAAATTTCAGACCGATAACATATCAATTTTTTATAGTTTATTGCTTTTTATTGGCTGTTTAAAAGCAGTGCAGTGTGTGTGCTTGTTTTAAGTGCATTTAAAAACAAATTTTTTACCAAAACTATCTAAAATGTTTTATTTTGCATGGTTTATAAGCATAATCGGTCTGGTTTCGAAGAGAAGTTGTGCTTAACGCCTTAATTAAAGTTTGCACAGCTGTGTTGCTCAAAATATTTATAAAATGTATAAAAACCCGTTGTATCTACAACTCTTTATAAAACCAACAAATCAAAGTTGAAACAATAGACAACGCGCACAATTACAGCAAATTAGCCAAGTTTTTTTTTTTTTTTCTTTCTAAGCCATGTCACCGCCGCCCTATCTGTCAAACCGGTTATATTCGCCCGCTCAGATGCGAAAGATACTTTGCGCTTTTTGTAGCCATATAATTCGCATTATAAATGCAAACTAAAGGTCAATGTCTTGAATCGAACCAACTAAATGGTCAACAGACATACAAAAAAAATTTAAAAAAAACTTAAGAAAAAAGCTTGGCTGTCTCTCAGATACTCACAAATACAACTGTATCAATGTAGCGCACTGAATGTATCTGTTGTTTGTGTTTTTTGCCAGATATATATTTTTTTTACATTTTTTTTTTCGATTGCTAACGTAAATAAAATGAAAGAAATCTTGGCGGAAGCCAGCTTGAAAGTAACAACGGACCAACAGATACACGCTTTGTATCTCATTTTCTTCTTCTCTTATTTTTGGCTTGTATCTGCTTGCTGCGTGCGTGAGTCATGTCTGAGACAACAAGCGGCGCTTTATTAACCGCTCGTTGTCTTATTTTCTGCTGACGGAATCAAAGCATTCATTTGAAATTAAAAAAAAATAAACAAGTTTTAAGTGTATATTCAGCGCGTTTTGAATTTAAGATACAAATTAAAGCTAATTATTTGTAGCCTTGAGCAATTTGGTACTCAAATGTTAGTAAAATTGTTTATATTAAAAGCAAATAAAAAGCAAATGTCTTGGTATTTTAGAGTACATTATGAATATTTTGCTACTTGTTTTGCGCAGTGTCTTTCAATGCATACTAAAAGCGTATACAGTTTCAGATGTTGCTTGTTTGGTGCGGTTTGATACTTGCTGTTTCAAAAATATTTAAACTCTTTAAAAACTTCGAAAGTTTCAATGCTTCTCTGTTAGCATTCTTTAATATTTTAAATTAAATAGACCAGCAGCATTGCAAAGCAGCCGATATACGGGTAGCTGCTGCTGCTACGTGCATACACAGCCTATTTAACTCATGCAAACCGAATCAACAATGATTAAATGCTCGTTCGCCTGCTTGTTCGGGCGCAAAACGAGAAAATTGCAGCCAAGAACAATGCAAAATAATTATAAAGTACTTACTCGAAAATTGTTGCTCGCGCACAAGTAGAGGCGGCAACGTTTGTTGCAAAAGTACAATAAATATTATGTAGCATACTCATCCATTCATTCAGCCATTCAGTCATACAGTCATCCATTCATTTAGATACGAGAAGTACACCGACTGCTGCTGCTACGGCTGTGGTGTTCTCTGATTGTACGTTTGTTTAAGTGTGTACGCCGTACACTTCAAAGTAATTACTTATTTTGTGTAAATGTTTAATTTAATTTCAGTCTGATTGAGCATTTATTTCAATGTTTTTATTATTTTTTTTTATTATTACGTTATATGCAGTGAAATCGTCGAGCTGACACTTACGGCGAAGCTATTATTCTTAGTGATGCCATCTGCTGCAAGAGCTGATGTTCAAATAGTAGCAGAGCGTTTGTGCGGAAAGTGTTTACTACGCATGGGTAGCACTGACAGCAGAGCACTTACAGGAATACTAAAAAAGACCAATATCTCTCAAAAGAGTTCAAACTGCAACCACAGAGCTGCCAACTAAGTCTCTTTTAAAACAAATCAGTTATCGGTTTTCTAATATTTTTAAACTTTATCCACTTCTATACACATTTTGCATGAGGTCTAACTACTTCTGCAGATTAAACTCCTAATCACATAGAGCTACGGCGTTTTCAGGCATGCAGCATACTGCACTGTGTCTTTCAATGCATACCTCCAAGTTTGATTAGGATTATTGCATACAGTGTATAGAGCTGAGCACAATAAAGCAGATACTTAGAAGTATGAAATTTTAAAAATTGTAATTAATTTATTTTATTTTAATTTTCACAAATTTTTATCACTGAAGATCTTCATTTAAAATATGTTCCTTTAGTAAAAATTAATCAATAAGGAGTTTAAGACATGGCTAAAGGCAAAGAACTGACGAATATGTAGTTTAAATAAGAAAGATGGTCATAAGATAAGCCATTGACATCAAACTTGAGCTATACATATATGGAAGCTCCAAAGGATGATGTCTTTTGAATCTTCTAAAAAATAAACAGTTATCGGAAAAAATGCCAAATGATTTTAGCGTTTGTAGAACTTCTACACGTAACTATTACTCAGTCTGATGTACTCTTGCTTGCTCCAGCGAATGCCAAGGATGATACGGTTTTCAGTAAAGAAGAATTGGCTAGGTGATCGTTAGTTAAAGGGAATCTGTTTAATCGACCTTCAACACATCCAGATAACCACATCAACGGGCACTTCTTCATATGCAGCAGACTCCTCACGCAAAGCTTCAGTAATCGAGGAATTATAGGGAAGAGTGACCAACAAGTGCTTCTCACACTGTTAGGCCAATATGTTCAAGGGTTGGATCGTTGTCGCAATTCAAAAAGAACAAGCACACTTTCTCAATCGAACCGTTCTACTCGAAATGTCGCCTGAAGAAACGAGCCGCCCCCACGTTTGCACCCACAGCAGTGAACACAATGGCTTAGTTATCCTCATAATCAAGCACAGAACGGTCTGAGGACAAATTCTGTGCAACAATTACATTGTGTGGCCAATAAGCAGACGAGAAGATGGGATTTTTCTCACCACGCGTAATCGAGTTCATTATCCAAGAAATTGGTGGACCTTTGTCGATCAGTTTGCCACAGACGTTGAAGACACGACCCAACATGTTCTCTGTAGGTGTAGGTGTAAGAAAAATATCACCAGTAAACTCGCAGATATGTGACCATGGATTAATGGGTTGACACTGAATATCCAAGAAATCCTCAGACAAAATTGGTGGACCTTTGTTAATGGGTTTGCCGGTGCAGTTAAAGATATGAACCTACATGTCCTCTGTCCGCAGAATGTCACCGGTAAACTCGCAGTGCGTGTTCTCCACTTCAACGCCGAACAGAACAGATCTTCGAAAACCTAGACATCCAGCGCCTGCCTGGAAAGCACCGCGCAATCGACCAAACGCAGCTGCACAATCTCATCAAATTTGGGGAACTTGAACTCATCGAGAATTATCAGAGAATCATTCACACCGCATACGGTCTTGTAGGTAGGAACGAGTTCCATATTTATTTGCTGCTTAAACATTTTTGTTTTAGTTCTTATGGGGTGACTCCATATTAATTGCCTGCCTAACATATGAAGAATTGCCTCTGTAAGGTGACTAAATAATCTCATCCAAAATTTCATAAGTGCTAACAACTTGTGTAAGAAGATCCGCATCTGTCGCCTAATGTCTAAAGTTCTATTCTTGGTTGATAAATCTTCAAATGCTCATGTTGACCATGTTCTAATTGACGGAAGGCAAACAAAGAGCGTGTAGGACGTGCTAACGTATTACGAGGTCTCAACATCGACTCGAAACACTATCTTTCCCCAGCCAAATTATGCATGGTGCAAGCCACACATCGCAACTCACAACAGGTAAAACAGACTGCAGAAGCCATTTCACACAGTCTGAATCGATCTTTTCTGGAAACTTCAACGTCTGAAGATAAATTTAAACAGTGGAGACATAATGGTTATAGCTGCCAAGAAGTCCACCTGTGGCCAACTTTTGGTATAACTAGAAGTTCCGCAATACAACCGCAGAGAACAATGTTGCCTGCCAAAAAATTGTGCAGTCGGGAGTAACATGATATTAAGAGAAAGGGATAAAAAAACAGATTTTGAGAGATTATACGATATTAGGAAGCTTGAAATTTCTACCAAAATGTAAAGAGTCTGACCGATTTTTTAAGTCAGTAGGACGAATTTTTTAAGAGTAGTAACAGAAGTAGTTGGTATCTTATGACTTACCATTACCACGTTTTGGACGGACTTTCTCCAATATCAGAGTCCGTCCAAGACTTCAAGACTTCCGTGGTGTAGAAAAGATTGTCTAACTTTGAACAGAAAAACTCCAGACCCAAAAAAAACCTGGTTTCACCAAGAAAATTTAAAATAGAGACGACGAAAATGGAGCAAAAGGTATGTTAGTCTGTTGAGATATTGGGTGGCTCTCCAAAGATTGTAATAAGGACCACCTACTAAGAACCTAACAAGTAAGACTTTAAGCTCAGTGGCCGACCTTAAACCAAATCTTGAAGAAAAGCAAAAAAAACTTCACTTTCAGAAGGAGTTCGCCGTCTAGTTCTGGTGTTTCACTCCGAACTTATGGTAAGAGATTGATAAAACCGAAACGTTGCGGTTAGAAGTTACGGTTTCAGGCAATTCACGCGAATATTTACAACAATGTATGGTAGGAAACGAGAAGAGAGATATTTTCTTGACGATTTTTTTTTACTACGGTGTTCAAGGCAATTCACTCGCAATTGTCGAAACAATATAGGGTAGTGGAATAAAAGGGGATCTGAAAGAGAGATATCAACTATTCGTTGCAACGCAAGTCATACAATTTTCGTCACGATTTTTTTTTTTTTTACTAAGGTCTCAATATACAAAACAATATAGCGTGGGGAAAAGGCAACGAAAAAGAGAGATATCTACATATCAGTTGAAACAGAAGTCATACGTGATGTGACGTTTTTTTTTTTTTTTTACTAAAGTACTCAAGGCAATTTTCTCGCAATATCGGAAACAATTCTGGACAGGGAATAGGGAACGAGAAAGAAAGAAATCTACATACATGTTGCAATACAAGTCATACAATTTTCGTGACGTGCTTTTAATTCACTACCTCACAGAAGTAATTTCTATTTTTATTTATTTTAAATTTATTTTTTTTTATTTATATTGTCTGTGAATGGGCAACCCTACATATAAATTCTACATTTCATGAGTTCTCTTTTTTAATGTGAAACTTGCCTTCTTTAAGTCTAAACTTCTCTTATTCATCCACCAAAAAAAAAATTACAAAACTTCTTTAATAAATTCAAATTTAATTTCTTATCGAAATATAGCCATCCCTAATTTATATTTCACTTAAATTATTATTAATTCAATTCTCTTTTACTTACCATTTACGATGATGATGAAAATGATCGACATGAAAATCATATTTAATCCACATTTTGATGACATTATATGCGAATTGAAGCCAATGTGAAATAAAACCGAATCTACTAAAAAACAAAAGGAAATCCAACTAGAGATGAACGAAGTAATTAGAGGCCAGCGAATTGCTAGAGATGGACTGTGCGCATCGGTTTTCAAATGCACATTTAAAAGCTGTTGATTTTTTTTTTTTTTTTGTTTAGTTTGGCTGCTGGCTGCAGTTATTAAAATTTTATTTTTATTTTGGCAGTTATTTTTATTTATTTATTTATTATTTTGTGCGTTTTTTTTTAGCACTTAAATTTTTTTTCTATTATAAAAAACTTTTAGCTCCAATTTTTATTATTTTTCTTTTTTTAACAAACCAATTGCTTAAATTTTACAAATGCAAATACAGACAAACATTTATTTATTTATTTATTATTTATTTTTTTTTTTGTTGAACACGCGCGTGGGATTTATTTAGCTTTGCTGTTAAATTTTTGTACACTATTTTATTACTTTTTTTTTTATTTTATTAAGCGCAAAATTTATGCCGATTTGTATTTGATTTTCAATTTAGAATCGCAAATGTTTTATGCTTTTCATTGCAAAGCGCTTTTTATTTATTATTTATATTAAATCATACTTCAAAAAGCTTAAATAATAAAAATAAAATTAAAAATAAAAATAAAATACAAAACTTTAAATTGGTGGTGAGTAGATTTGCTTCTTTTTTATTCGTAGTACGCCTTTTTGGAAATTTCGGGGTTTTTAGTTGATTTTTTTATTTATTTGTCGTTTTCTGTAATTAGAAGAAGAAGAAAAAAATATTTATTAATATTTAATTTAAAAAAAAAATGTATATATTTTTTTTAAATTAATTTCATTTCTTGGTAAAATTAAAAATTAAATAATTTTTAAAATTAAAATTTTTTGCACCATTTTTTATCTCGATATTAGGTCTGAAGACCATTTTTGTAGATTTGGCTGCATAATATTTCCCATAGATCTTCAATGGGCTTAAGGTCCAGGCTGATCGTTTGACATTCATAAATAAGAGTATTTATCAAGCCAACAAAAACTTTTTTGTTGAAAATTCTATGTGGTTTGGTACATTATCTTCATGGAAGATCCACTAGAACGTATGTATATAAATACCCACCAAATGTATTAATTATTGTTTCTAGAAGTTTCCCATACTTCTTTGCATTTGTTCCGATTGGTATGTATCACAGTGAAGACTTTCCAGCATACTCAAATGGAGTCCAAATCATTAGCAATGCTCCAGCGTGGTTTCACTTATGGAAGGACTACCATTATGTCCCCTAATACTTTTGGCAGCAGTCAGATTCTACCAAGCTAAACTTTTTTCGTCCGAAAATATAATTTAAGAAAACTCTTCTGACCTCGCGGGAAGTATATATAACGGTTCATACTTCTTTAAAAGGGGAAAAGAGTCGGAAAATCAATTCTTTTTAAAACTTATTTTTCTGATACTAAAAAACTTGAAGTCAATAGAAGCAAAGCTTTTCGAGTTTTAGACAATTGAGTCTTCGGACGGCTGGTTGGCCTCCCTTGACCGTCATTACACTACGAGGTGGCAAGTGTTTTGTTGCAGCTGCTCTTTTCTGTTTCTCTCTTCTTTTATTTCTAATGGAGCAAATATATGCTATGGAGCTGCTTTCGTTTTTCTCAAAACTCGGTAGTTGGTAGTCAAAATTTCTCGAAAACCCTTGGACCAATTTTGCTTTAACTTAGTAAGCTTTTTTTACATACCAAATACTCAGTTCTGAACGAAGGATTTTTCGTAAAACAAAAGTTTTTTGATTACACCATTAACAAAAAAATCGACCTTAGTGGGTTTTCCGATCCGCTTATTTTTCCCATAAATGTCTGCATTTCTGAGAAAGTTCGAAATGGTATTTCTATGGCGATTAAGTCTGATATGAATATAAGTAATATTCTCTAAAACTTCGTTAAGTCCTTTCAGACCGAGACTTCAGACTACAAATCAGATCGCGGTCTTCATCCGACGGTCAATCAAGAAAATACAAGCAAAAAGGCACATATACATGTTTCCTTGAGGTAGCACGATAAATTCTAAAAAGTATACCATTATTTGTCATCCAATAAACTATCCTCCGGTACTAACAAAAGAAGTTTTGAGCACTCCATACATTGAAATAATGTATCAACCGCCTTACACCATGATTTAGAACCTAATAGCTTCTTCATCAAAAATAAATTACTAGAAAAACGTTTCTGAAGGTCTGTTTCCCAGCTTGTATTGATGAAACCTACTTCTGTATGTCAAAAGAAACTTCGATATATGTTTCAAAATCATGTAAAAGTTTATTGAACTTGATGTAGATTAATTTGGAAAACAATGAAGCAAATTTCCATAATATTAGGTGCACCAGAAAAAAGAAGATTCTCGTATTATACATATGGAGTATATTTTATCCATTCTTTGTTTTTAATTTAAAAAGAAGTCTACTAGACTCTGAGAATCTGCGGCTTAGCTTCACGATTGCAAAATGAGGTCATCGTTCCGGGTGCATATCATAGAGGACGGCCAAATTATGCATCCATTTTATGAAGATTTAAAAAACAATTCGAATACATTATATTTCTTAGAATCAAATCTTAGGATCTCATTTGCAAATGCTTCATGTACATTCATTTATTTAAATTTCTTTTCCAATTATCGCAAAATTGAAAAATAATATCATGACTCATGGTTGTTCGCGTCTATTATTTTAATATTTTATTTTGGTGCAGTGAGTAATATCTTCAAGGTTGTCACTAGAAGCTTCTATTATTGATTTTGGGGTATATAATATAAAATTTATTACGTTCTTCAATAAAACCATTAAATGTCTTCAATTTCAATTAAAAATTATTTTTCTTAGTCAAATGTATTGATTTCGATTTCGTAGTAACTCATATCCACACTTTTTTGCTAGTAACGGGTGCTTCAATTGAAACTTCTGCTACGGAGTGTAATATTACCACGTCTAAACGGTTTGTTCATCATGGAAACTTTTCCTGTAATTTAAAAAAATTTGTCTGTATATAGGCTCTATAATGAAATGGAGTTTCTTACGAAAACTTTTCATAAACTTCTGTGTATTTTAAGATACTAAAATGTTGGAAATTTTTAATCCAAACTCTACCAACCCAGTTATCTCAGGAAGAGTATGGTTTGGAGTATTATTATTCAACCATACAAGAATTTATTGGTACTATCAAATTATGGTGGAGTTATTAAAACTTCGTGGTTTAGAATAACAAAGTTTTGGTTTCTAAAAATAAACAAAAATTTTATGATTTACGAATACTTCCTGCCTAAAGTTGCTCTCTATTCTATAGTTAGGCCCTGTACCGAAGGTACAAGAGCCTATTGGTTTTGTGCAAATGTATGTAACAGGTAGAAATAATAATCGGAGACCCCCCAAAGTTACCCCCATTATGGTCAGGAGCGATAGAGGAGTCGATATAGACATGTCCGTCTGTCCGTCTGGCCGTCCGTATGAACGAAAGGATCTCGGAAACGGTAATAGATAGAGACTTCGTGTTTTTTGCATTCGACTAGGACTGCTCCGGAATTTCACAAGTTTATTTTAAAAACTTGCCCCTCCCCCCCCCCCTTCCCCATAAAATCACCCCCAAGGGTAAAAATTTCTTCGGCACAAAAAAAAGTAAGTATGCCAGTATAGAGATATCGTCCTTCTTAGCCAAAATCCGAAAAGTTCATCAAAATCGGATAATAAATGACGATTTTATAAGCAATTGAATTTGAGCGACCCCCCTTTTCGTTTCATACATAAAAAAATGTTTTAAAAGGCACTTAGTCGTGCAGTGAGAAGTGGTCATGTGTTTGGTCATAAGCTTGGGGAACATTTAATGTGTTTGTTAGGCGACCTGCACTGGTACAGGGCCTCTCTACAGTCGGTTACGCCCGACTGTGATTTTCTTACTTGTTTTATGACTGGAACTAGTCGGAATTTCAATTAGGTGTGTACTAGTCATCATCTCAGTATAGGCAGTCTCACGAGCGCTGTTCCCATACTTTTTCGTAATTGCATAAAGGTGTATATCACCTTTCGCACCTTTCGTAAGAACGATTTGAAGATTGCCTTTATATAACTAGTAAGACTCAAATCCACAAAAATGCTGTTAAAACTTCAGTGAGAGAGTGTCTCCTTTTATTGATAGCACAATTAAGATCCAGATGGTACTCCATTGTACTGAGTTGCAGCGTAGGAATCTTCATTTGCACCAATGACTGCCATTCTAAGTGTGATAACCATAGAACAAGGTCCAACTCTTCAGCTAGCTATGCATTTGTTGAGATTGTGAAGACTATAAGGGTCTTGAGAAGTATTTCTCCTATGCAAAAAAAAATTCTTCTTGAAGTCTTGGCTCTTCATTAATATAGACAGACGAAAGAATGGATGACAAAGCTATACGACCCAGCCATTGTCTATTTTTTTTTTCTTGTGGAATAGTTAATAAATTTATTATATCCTTGGTTCTTGGGACACAATATATAAAAACTGTTATATTTTCTTTTTAATTTCAGTTCGAAACTTTCAAATAAGGTGGCCCGTTTTGGGTAACTGTAAAAAATCTATTTTTGCTTTTTTATTCTCATTTTTATCTTACTTGTAGATATAATTTGCAGTCAGTTTAATCGATTCTAAATTCCGGTCTAGCTAAAACTGTGGATATATCTTAAAACACTTCAGAATTCCGTGTTTTATTTTAAATCCTATCGAAATAATTATTTTGAAACAAACTTCTTCGAAAATATTCGGAATTGAAACTATTTTTTTTTATAATTCGTAATGTTTCGAGATCTGTAACAATAAAACCTTATAAAAACTTCCCAATTAAAATATTTTAAGAGTCAAACGCTCCAAAATTATTTCACAAAATTACGAAAAAAAAAAAAAATTGTTTCATATTTTCTTATTGCATTTGTCATGCAACATAAAAACAACAACAAAAACAAACGCATATGTTACAAAAAAAAGCAAAGACAAACAAAAACCAAAATGTTTGCTATCCTGCTTGCACATATGCAACTTCAACAACATTGAATAACAAAGAATAAAGCAAAAAGAAACACAGTTGCCTGTGTGTGTGTGTGTATGAAAGAAAATAAATTTATTTAAAATAATTTTAAATGCATTTAAATACTCTTTATATTTATTTTTAATAATATGTCTTAATTAAATAATTTAAATTATATTATTTAAATTAATTAAATGCAAATTTTTACCAATACAAACAAACAAATTATGTTGCATGTATTAAAGCATAAAGCATACGAAATGTGTTTGTATTGGAACAGCGTGTGTTTAGTTAAATAAATAAACAGAAAACGTTTAAATATATAAACTTATGCACACAGCCAATAATAAACATGAAAACAAATAAACGCACTAATGCTATCACGCTCTAACGCAAGCATGAATTGCATGTGAAACAAAATGGTATATGAAACATACAATAAGATGAGGAGAGCAACTTATATATGTATGTATGTTGAGTGAGTAAGCGATAAAAAGAGAGCCAACATTGCATTTGTACATTGTTGTTGTTGTTGTATGCGACGCAGCTGCTGACATGCACTGTATTTTGTATTTCACTCACACATACACACATTTGCCTATGCATAAGCAAACACACACACACACACACACACACACATGCAATGAATTAATTTCTTAGCACTTTGCCGCAGCAGCGGCATTTTGTTCTTTTTTTTTCAAACTTTTATTTAAACAAAATTTTTATAAATTAAATTTAATGCCTATACTCTGTCATAGCATAACGGTATAATTTTTATTCGAAATAAATTAAAAATAAGCACGTTTATTTATATTTTAGTTAAGCGCATATTGTTGTTGTTTTTTGTTGTGCTAATTATATACCAACACAGCAAAGAGCGCATAAAAACACAAAAACACACGCACACAGTCGCACTCAAAACTGGTTTTTGTTTTTGATATTGCTTTTGCTTTGCAGCAAACACAAACATAAAAAAAAGTAATAAGAATAAACAAAACTAAACTTACTATTTATTTTTGTTGCACTGTTTCATTATTTTTTTATTTAATTATTATTTTTATTTACTTGTTTTGCTTTTTGAACTTTTCTTTTGCTTATTTCATTCATTTAATTCATTCATAATTCACAACACTATAAACATACGCAAGCGACGCCATTCACCGCCGGCTTAGTTTCATAAATTCTTTTCGATTTTATTTAAATAAAACACACGGGTTTTAATACATTTTGCGCGCGACACATCCGTCGCGTTAGCGTTCGTTCTATATACTACATATGTGTGTGTTTATTAAAGTGTCACCATTTTGTATAATTGCACAAATTATTTGGTATTTTTTAACACTTCTTGCAATTTTAACCGTTTTATACTACGTTTTGGCTTAGGCATAGCAAACCGTTTGAGTAATTTTGCGCGCGCTTAATAATCAACTAAAAATAGACAACATTTTTATTGAAGTTTTTTTTTTGAATTTTTAACGCTTTTAAATTTTAAAATTAATTTTTAATTTATTTATTAATTAACTAATTTAAAAGAGAATATATATTTAGTTTGCAACATTTTTAATTTATTATGAAAGTCTGGCTACTGTTTTTTTTTTACTATTTCAATTTTTTGTTTAGGTTTTCATTTTATAAAGGTTTTCCAAACGCCTTAAAAAATATAACTCATATTTTTACGTTTTTTTACGCTATAACATATTTAACGGTATAAAATATATAACTATTTTCAATACAAATTATTGCACATCATATGCTCCCAAATTTATAGCTGTCATCCGGCATCATTGCCCATTGGAACTTTTCGCGCATACTTATGTTGTATATCTTCTCAATGGGCACTTCATTTCGACTGCACCAAGCCACTGCTATGCGTGGATCCAGATAATTTCGCTTTGATGTATCCAACGCAATGGTCGAGTTTTTTATATGTTCCAGCTTACTCAATTAAGCTTTGAAATATCAGCATGTAGGCCTACAAGTCGTGCCTTGGTTTGTTCCATACGCTTTTGCACCGCATTCGTTCTGGTATCCGAATTCTGCAATGTTTTCAGACTGGATTTGCAATTTTTTACCGCCTGCCGTTTGTCCGAAATACGCAGATCTATATTCGCAATGGTTTTGCCGAGTCCTTTGCGTGCTGCACGTTTATGGTTGCACAGTATAGCTGCAGTTCTGTTGGCTTTATTGAAGACATTCACTTTCTCCTGCAGCGTCAAATCGTGCAAAGGCTCGGCACGTTTAAGCTCAACCTCCAATGTCAGTGAAGCATTATATGTGCGAAACACCTTCGATGTCAGGCCCTCCATTAGCGTTTTTAGATGCGCATTCAAGATTTTTGCATTTAACTTGTCGAACAAAGCATCCGTTGGTTTTTTGTTTAACTTGAACTGTGCCAGGTTTTTGTAGACCAACGGCGGCACCACAATTGCATTGACATAGCGTACCGAGCTCTTGCTAATGAAATCCAAGACGACGGTGTAGTTCCGATTATTGTAGTCAACGAGTGTCAAATGCTCGCAACGTAGCGAACAGCAGCCCACTGTGTCCGCCTGGTAGCGCTCTTTCTCGAAGCCGGTACGCAGCGCCAGCTGATCAATAAAGAACAAAGCCACACCTCGCTGCTTAATTTGTGGCTCCGGCGAACGCCAATCCTTGTGATATGCGGCACGTATTTCGTTGATGTGCGCACCCAGCTTCTTGGCAATGTTGTATTTTTCTATTTCGCCACGTGCGCGTAAGGACGAGCATGTATGCAGCCATATGTATTTTGCTTTATGTTGCACACTGTCGTGCCACATGGACAGCCACGAAACATGCGGATTGTGTACAATTTGCTTCCAGCGATGCCCTACCGGCGCTGGCGGCACGGGTACACCTTCACTGCAATTAATGATGACATCTTCGGCTACAATGCGCCACTTGATGCGACCCATTTCCGGATGGTCACCGCGGCTGTTACAACCCCGGATACTCTATGCGATATTTGTCAATTCGGTGCACAGTGCCATTCAGCAGACAATATCCGAACGTTTGCTTCTCCAAAGTGCGTTCCACTGCTTGCTCAAGCAATGCGTCTGAACTAAGTTTTGGCTTGGATGTGAAATACATTCGTATGGCATCGAAATTACAGAGTTTGAAATCTGTTATAAGCCTTTGTTCCTCATGTGTCATGCAACATCTGAAATCGGCAAAAAAATTTGCAATAAACTTCAACTTTTGTGCGATGGGTTTATGCAAGTCCCTAGCAAAAAATGTCGCTGCTTCTTCTGCGCGCGGCGAAAGTTTCATTGGCTTTTTATTGTAGCTGAAATATACGCCATTTGGCAGCGGCTCATACGGCGCGGGCAACAGCGGTCCATTGTGTTCTAGTGTCTGCCAGTAGGGGCCTAATCGGCTTGTTCTTGATTTATAGCTGCCAAAGGACTGTCCATAAAATATGCAGACATTATTTAAAGAAAAACAAACGATTAAGCAACTACGTACCTTGCTGGAACCTTGCGAACTATCGTAATCAGAAAAATCACTCATTTCCTCCTCCGAATCAATATCTGCGCAAGATCTGTTGCAGTTAGCCAACAGCGTCTTTCTAGCTCGTTTGTTTTTGTTGACGGTGTCACGTTTTGAATAAGTTTTACACATTTTTTTCATGTTTTTTTTTTTCTTTTTTTTTTTTAACGAAATCTTGAAATTTAACGAATTAAAGTTCTGGAACTGCGAAATATTCTCATATAAATGGGCTTGTTTGAACTATTTGTAAATTATAAATACTCACACATTTTAAATAATTTTAACGACAGATCGCCGCAAAAATTAAAACGGCGCAGGTGCGATAGTCGTATGAGTCGCCGTTGCAGGAGTCTGAGTTATCAGCAATTTACTACCGGAGCGCCGAAGTACTGTACTGCATTTGCCGGAACTACTGCAGTGGCGCCACCACACCGCGACCGCTCTTACGCAACTCAGATTTAAAGCATAAAAAACGGCTAAGCAAGACTACAGCAACCGGCAGTAGTTGAGTCACGCACTAAGCGATAAGCAAAAGAGCGACGCGATGAACCAATAATTAAAACCGCTTCTAGCGCTGAGCGACGTCGCTTATAGCTCAGTGCGCAGCCTTTTCCTTTGCTATTAATAAATAATAATTATATTTCTTTACAATTCAAACCCAGCATCAACTGTATATACTTTATTCAACACAATTTTCATTTCATAAACAATTTCATATTCAATCAATCAATCAATTCTTAAACATCATATCATCAAATATTTTACATCAACAAAACTTTTCTTTTTCTCGCATTTTATATAGTAAGGTTTGGTAGATCTCTTCTTTTATATTTGTATATATTATGCACAGCGTATAAACGATTTAGGCTTCATCTGCTTAAACAATTAGTTTTCTGTTGCTTTTGGCTTATATCTTTATATTTAATAATTATCATCTTCCTTTTTTATTCATTTTGCTGCTACAAATTGTATTTCAGTTTAATTTGCTCGATTTCTGAAAACTTTACATTACAAAATAAAGCTTGTATTGTCATTTTCAGCGTTTAGTTGCAGTTAAATGTTTATAGAACTAATAAAAATGTTTGCTGCATTTGTTTGTTGTAATTAAACTGTGGCTAAGTTATAAAAAAAAAAAATAATAATAATGAAATAATATATTTATGACGTGAAAAAGCAAATTTTCCTTAGAAAATATAGTTTAGCTGTAATAAACAAAAGAAATAGCAAGCTAATATCTATGCTGTAGCTTTTTGCTTTAATTCCTTTCTACTTTTTAAGACCCCAGGCGTTGTTGCTAGGTACAGGCACACGACGTTGTCCAGACTCGCGCTGTATAACCTCCATAATGCTGGTGGCTGGTAGCCATGCCTAAGCAAAAAAAATTTAAATTTAAAAATTATTCTTTAATTTTTTAAAGAATCAATATGCAACAAACCTTCTCTCTATGCGCTGTAGCCACCACATTACGATTTGGCTCATGATCGTACGACACAGACTCCACATTGAAGGCCTCACACAGCTCATGCACCAGCTGCCGTTTCTCGCGATTCATGGTGGGAAATGAGTGGCTACGCGATTTCTGTTTGCTCTCCTTGGCCAACTTAACGAGATTTGTTAGCGTATCGTAGACCGATTTCACCAATGTTGCATTGCGTTTGGCAAAGTTGCGCACAAATTCGGAATATTTGGTCATCTGACGCTGTTGTGCATCGGGATTACGTATCTGTAGTGCAACGGCTAGACGACTATTACGTTCGAGTAGACGGCATTCCTCATTGCAGTCGAGTCTGTAGCGTAGAGTAACATTTTTTTTTCTATTAGTTTTATAAAAATCGTTTAAATATTTTGTCCGTACTTACGTTTTATTAGTCTTATTGAGCTTGACAGGTGCCAGTATTTCGCTCAGTTCCATATGATTGCCGCGCTGCATCTCAGCCATTGAAGAGGCCAATTGTGCGGTAGCTATGCGACTGTACTCACGTACAAGCTCATGGCATGTACGATTCTGTTTGCGATTGCCGCATTCGCATTGTACTTCAACCTGTTGACAAAGTTAGAAAATGTGTAAAAAATGCTGAGTAAAAAGAAAACAATTCGCTTACCATCTCTTTGCACGGCGTATCCGGGCAGTTGCCTTCGTGGCACGGTGTCTGACATTTGTGACCGCACTGTGCGCGCAGCGTTGTGCAGCTCTGCTTGCATATTTCTCCTGGCGTCTGGCAGGCACCCTCATGACACGGTTTAATGCATTTATGCCGTCCACATGGCAGTGGCTTGTTGCAGGCGAAACCGCAGCTGAAGCTTTCCTGCGAGCATGGAATGGTTTTGCGCTGTTCATGATGCCCGAAGCACCATTTTGTTGTAAATATAAAGCATGGTGGACATGACGGCCCTGAGTGGCAGTTGTGTTGTGGTAAATGTTCACAAGGATGCGCACGCGAACAGGTCTTCGTGCAGTGTGGACGCTTTGTGCCACATGGCACTGGTGGCATTATAACTTCAGCGCCACATTCGCAGTAGAGCTCTTCGAATGAAGAGCGATAGCATGGCGGACAGTTGCCGCGATGACAGGGTTGATCGCATTTGTGTTTGCCGCAGGACAGCGTATAGTTGCATGGCAGCGGACAGATGTGATCGATATCGATGCAACACTCCTGATTGCATTTATGCTTGCCGCACGAACGTTTCTTGGTGCAGCGTTTCTTGCAGCGTGCATCATCAGCGCGCGTTGACAGCTGTCGACACTTGATCATCTGATCCATGTGCCCGCAGCGACATTTAATTGCGGTCTGTTTGTTGCACGGTGGACAGTTGCCCAGATGACATTTGCTGGTGCACTGATGCGGATGTGCGGGCTTGCCGCAACGTAGCGTTTTGCTGCAGATGCTCTCGCATGTTGGTATAGCATCGAGACATGATTTGCGCTGTCCTGGCAAGACAGGCATCTTACCGCATGGACAAGAAGTGACCACAGCCGGACTTATGCGGCACGTACGACATTCGCCGGCATGACAACAATCCTTACACTTGTGATTGCCACAAGCCAAATCGCGACCACACGGCTTGCTGCAGGAGTACAAATGCTTGTCACGAGTTTCACGCGTACAGACAACCTGACGCTCCTGCTTGGCACAGTGACATTTTTGTTCGACCTTTTCCTCGCACGACGGACACTTGCCCTCGTGGCATTTCTCTTTGCATCTGTGTACTTCACAGTTCAACAACTTATCGCAGGTATCACCGCATTCGATTAAAGTTTTCATGGCGCACTGCATCGTTTTGGTTGTCTTGCCGCAACCACAGCTGCGCTGCACATTCGCCTGGCACGGTGGACAAGGACCTGGATGACAGAGCAATGTGCACGCATGCTGGCAGCCTTCGATGCGACAACAAACCTCGCCGCAAGAATGCGCCAACTCTTGGCGATTGCCTAATGGATTCTTCTGTTTGCCACAGAAACAGTAATAGTCGCGTGGCACTTCCTTGGCAACATTCTGACAGGCGGGACAACGCCAGCCCTCTTCCGATTTCGACGATGAAGCCCAGGTTATAATACACTTTAGATGCATTATGTGATAGCAATTGTGGCATGACCAGACGC
This sequence comes from Leucophenga maculata, assembly GCA_035044805.1. Lineage (NCBI taxonomy): Eukaryota > Metazoa > Arthropoda > Insecta > Diptera > Drosophilidae > Leucophenga > Leucophenga maculata. The sequence goes on along the minus strand of JAWNNP010000641.1, from coordinate 28,596 downwards.
CATGATGCGATTTAATGAGCTCTACGCAAACTAGGCACTCCAACCGACGTATTTCAATATCGCGTATTAGCTTCTCACGCTGTGAAAGTTTCTCATTTTCGACGTAGTTTTTCTTTGAAGGTGAAGACTTCTTATCGGGCGAATGCAGCGGACTCTCGTTGCTGTTATCAAGATCATCGACGCGAAAGCCATTAATACGATCGCGATTACGATTCCAGTCGTCGCGACGTTTGTTGCTACGATGATTGTCATAGCGCTGCTGCTTCTGCGGCTTCTTTTCAAAACGATCGCCGTAACGATCTTCACGATCCTCACGATAGTCCGTGTTGCGACGGCCAGCGCCACCGCCACGTTGTCTACCACCACCACCACCACCACCGCCGCCGCCACCATTCGTAAACGTACGCTGTTCGCGCTCCCCCGGCGTATAATTGTGTGCTGTGCGATAGTTTTGTTTGCTAGTAGCACCAGTGCTATTGTTGTTTGGATGCGTTGAGTTCGTTGTGTGTGACTCATTTGTTGGCCTAAATCTATTTGGCGTAATGCTGTGGTTGCTGCCGGTACTGCCATTATTGCCATTGGAAAGCAACGACTGGCGTGAAGTATTGGGCGTTGAAGGACTTGCTGCTGCTTCATTACCATTAACTGTTGAATTCATTTTCGGCTGCGTTGTGCTGGCATTAGTTTCTGCTTCCGATATGGTGGATTCACTCAAATTTAACTTGGCAAAATTTGGTACAAACTCTGGCGCATCGGCCTGTAAATTCGTATTAAGATCAAAACCTGTGGCAAATGGATTGGCAAAAAAGTTGACGCCGCCTATATTCTCAAAAGGCGTATAATAATTGTTGTAATAAGTTGTGCCGCTGCCAAGCGAACTAGTGCCGTCAATGCTACCGCCGTTGCCAACGGCACCGTTGTTGTATTGAAAAATGTTTGGATTAGAAAAGAGCTGCGCGAAATTGTAAAAAGAAATAAATACTTTTAGAATTAATACATTAAATACAAAAGAAAAAAATATCTTACGCTATCAAATGATTGATTCGTTGTTACTGACGCCGGCTTGCTGCTGTCTCCATTTGCAAAGTTGTTCACATAAGCATTATTGTGTGCTGCAGCAGCTTGGCTTTGACTATAGTCTGCAGCAAGTGGGTGCTGCATTGTATGCGGTGCTGCGCAGCCCTCAGCATTGTTTCCGATCAAATTATGTTGTAATATGAACTGATTAAAGTCAACGTAGTTGTTGTTGCTGTTGCCGCCGCCGATATCATTTGAAAAATTATACGAATCACGCGCAGTTAAGCCATTATTTGACTGCAAATCATTTCTGTTCGCAGCGCCACCAATGCCTGTTGTGGCCGTTTCGCCGGCGCTTTGCCATAGATCCGACATATTTGCAGACGTTTGCACTTTTACTAATGCGCTGCTGCTTTGTTGTTTGCACGTAGCGTCTACGGCTGCTATTTGGCAGCCCAGCGGCCGCAAATATGCGTGGCTTGTGCTCAGTTCAGGTACTTTTTTGCCAACGCTGCCCTGGCTGGCGAATGCCTTAGTTTTTATATTATTTTCAGACTTCCACTCAAGGGCCGTGTAATATTTTTGTTGCCAACAACTAATGCACTATTCTATTACTGCAATTAGATTTTGTAAAAGAGAATTTAAATATGGTCTAAAGTAAAAAAATTTATTTTTTCTAATGCTGCAAAAAGTGAAAAAGAAACACTCACACGCAAACTATTTCGCTGACAGTTCGTTCTGACAGCCAGCGTGTGCGCAACAGCAGCAAATGCTGCCAACTTGTTTGGGTATGCTTTTGTGAAATAAATATTTTTTGTTTTTAACTATATTTGCAGCATAATTTTAATATTAGCAGTGATATGTAAAATAATACATATTTAATAGTGTTTAATTAAAGATTGCAAACGAAAACATGAAGCAAGCTGCACTGCTGTCAAGCAGGTTGGCAGCGCTGTCGACTTCAATATAAATGTTGACATTGCATAAATTTTGTTGTTGCACTTTTCATTTATATTCTTTTTGTTCAATTTGCAAACACAATTTTTCTTTTCTTCGTTTGGTTTCTTTTTCTTTATTTCTTTTAACACATGAAAAAACTACATACTTGGCACTTAATTCTGCACACACCTGTTGCACGTATTCTAAGTAAATAAATTAAAGTACTGCGTGCGTTGCTTACCATGCAAAGCTTTATATGTTACTAACGCATGTGCTTTTTATTTTTAATAATTTTTATTACTTATGTTTATGAAATTAAACGCGGTGAAAAGCACCTTTGCTTGTGAAATACCGACACACTAGAGATGAGCAATATTTCACAGACGCTGATTTTTTCGCTGTGATTGGAAATTCACAGCGATTGACTGTGATTGGTTCTTACGCAAAACTGTGATTGCTCTTAAACTCAACTGTAGGTCACAGTTACTTTCGAAGTAGCTCGATTACTTTTCTTTTGAAACGAATCGAAACGATCATGGTGGCTACTCTAGGTACTTTAAGTATTCTTTTATTTCAATAGTTTGCTGTTCTATTAACGAGACACGACAGATTTTGTTTCAGGATCTTACAATCTGAATTTTAAATTTTAAAGAAAAATAAAAGTTTTAGTCTGACATAATGTTTGTTGTTTCTAGTGAGTCATTATCCTTTGAAGTTTCGTTGGAGATTTTTTTGTTGAAAAGAAATTCATGATGCAAGGTAAATAGAATGCATTTACCCACCTTTGCTGTAAAATATTAATTCAAATCAATAAGCTAAATAAATTGCAAATTTTTTTAAAATGTTTATCAACTTACACCTTCAAACTCTTTGTCTAAAGTAACACGCAACCTACTGACAACGTGTGGCTCAAAGATCATCAGCTGCTCTGAGAGATCGTGGAAAAATTCAATATTTCTATAAGATTTGTAATCCAATTTTGATTCCAATTTTATTATCTTATGAGGGACTTCCAGTGAAAATTTTATTGTCAAACAGTTGATGTAGAATGGTTGATATAACTGAAACACTTTCTTTTTAGTGTTTTCTACTTTATAGTAAATATCCGTTTGTAGTAAATAATCACGAAATGCCGTGTTATCATGTGGGCAAATCGCATTGCTTTTAGCATTGCATATTGGAGCAAAGAATCCATTTACTTGCATTGCAACAGAAGCGCATCTGAAGTCAATAGCAAAATCAGTTATATCAAATACCTGAAATGAAATTTTGTTAATTTAATCCCAAATAAAATGAAAAACATAATAAATCTACTTCTTTGTTCGTGCAGGCAATGTATATGTAGCGCACGGGATGCACATCAAAATATATATGTTGCGTCCAACGACATTCATATTTGCTGTAATCCACAACGCGACACCATTCTATCTGATCATGAGATACTTCGATATAATATGATTTAGAAGTATTTGAATCAAAGTCCAATGTTAAATAATTTATAATTTTTTCCGAGTGTAGTTTAAAGAGAATTGAATCATTGAACATTTTTTGTCACTATTTATCCAAGCGTAACCAAAGCCTTTTGCTTAAGAAACTTCTTCACATTTCATTTGTTTACGATGCCTCTCTCCCTTTCTATATGGCAAACATTCTAAAGTTTTTATTTGTCCGATGAAGTTTTCCATTTCAATTGGCGCTAGAAGGCCACTGGTTTGCACTGAATTTTTTAATTCATTGACTTGCATCAGTGTAAAACGGACGTGCGAGAGGACGCTCTGTGTTTGGGAAAAGAAATATTAAATATTTTGTTGAAAGTTTTTTATTTATTTTTAGTAACCAACCTTCAGATCCTCTAGCTTTGAAGATATCCAACTCGTAGACGGCGAATTCGTCACGTTTAATCAGGTCACATATTACATCCTGCAATTCGAGAAATATTCTTGCTTATAGTACCGTATTTTCATTATCGGAAAACAATTACCTTTGAAAGTGATTTTAACTCCTCGCTTTTCTTAAATAAATCGGAAGCATTTTTAACCACGAATTCAGCTACTTCCGCGAATAAGTTCATCTTACTATGTAGATGTAAAATGCTCAGGATTTTAAAAGCATTATTCAGATTTAAACGCTTGGGGAGACTAGCCAAAAGAGCTTCGGATAGACTCTCAACTCTATATTCATCTGCCAAGCTTAGTGTATTGTAAATTAAATCGTCCTTGAAGTTCACCAATAGTTCTGTAGTTCCAGTGTAAAGATACTTCAATATAATTTTAAATGCTTCCACATCAACTTCCAGATTTATTTCCTTCTGATTTGATTCGGCAAAACTACCCAAAAGCATTCCACGAAAATATTCACAACTTGCGCTGAGAATAAACCGATGTGCTGGTAGACGTTCCCCATGAACGATGAAAGTAACATCTGACTGCGCAACATTTTTCAATACACTCGAGGATTTTTACACAGGAGATGAAGTTTCTGATTCACGCATTTCCTTGATTACAGTTTCCATATGTGTGCTGCAACTTATCCCGGTTTCGTTTATAATAAAAATCTATACAGGTACAAACGTATGTATATGTACATACTATATACAAAAAATGATGACTTTTACAAGATAATCCTTTCGAGCGATGTATGTAGTAAAAATCAAATCCGAATTCTGCGTTGCAGTTCGCTCGAATATTGCATATTTCTAAGTCGATTGCGACAGGATCCATATTATATTTTTTAATGCTGGCTTTTAAACTTTATTGATTCATGGTTGAAATTCTACTCAAACATAAAACTTTCATTTTTTATACCCTATAGTCTATTATATTAAACGGGTATAAAAAATTTTTTAAAACCATCCAACAGTAGGAGGTGATGCAGACCCTAAAAAATTGAACTTAAATAATTTGTTTTTAGGGAGTATTCAAACTTTTGGACAGTGCTGTACACAGTTACTATCTTCTGCTCAGGCGCGCACACACACTTTTTAAATTATTCGAGGTTATGTCTGTATTTTTTTTAGATGGCGCCTTATTTTACTTAAATCATATTTTATAATTTTTTTTAGTCACCTGTATCACTTATGGCTTCCATCGTCTTTTGTTCCATTGACAATTTTGTATGGTTTATCTGCCTCCTTGCCACAGCTAGAATGAAATGAAAGATGAGCAATTGACGAGAAAAAAATGCTGCGCTTGCAAAAAAATTTTTATATATTCCAATACAAACATTTGAATGTGTGCAGTGATATATTAATTTCTGCTTTGACTTTTGTGTTCTGCGTTGAATATTTTATGTATGTATATAACTACTTACGGTAAAATGTACATACATATGTATGTATATAGCTGAAAAGTATTTGTTTTTTTTTTTTTTTTTTTTGAGCCGAGCTCAATCTATTAAATAGAGCTTTTTAAGCGGCTTATTGGGCGTTCTTCAGCAAGAGGCCTAGCTAGCCTATTCATGTGGGCTCTCAGCCTGTCGCTATATCTACTAGTATGACGATTTATTTGGAGCTCTACGGTCTCCAAGTTCAGATCTCGGTGGAGAGTAGACCCTCGAACGTACCAGGCACAATCCGTGATAAGCCGCAAGGCTTTATTCTGAAGCGTCTGTATGCGCTTACGATTCGTCGCTGCAGCCAATCCCCAAATCTGTATCCCATAGCTCCAGGTGCGCACAACAATAGCCTTGTAAATCGCCCATTTACATCTCAGGGGCAGCTTGGACCTACTACACAGCATCCAGTTTAGACGCGCCATCTTGTACCTGCAGTTTGATATCGTAGCGCTTATGATCCCATAGCTCCAGGTGCGCACAACAATAGCCTTGTAAATCGCCCATTTACATCTCAGGGGCAACTTGGATCTACTACACAGCATCCAGTTTAGACGCGCCATCTTGTACCTGCAGTTTGATATCGTAGCGCTTATGTGCGATCTAAACATTAGGCGCTTGTCCAGTATTACACCTAAATACTTTGCCTCCTCGTCAACCTGAAGACTTACATTGCCTAGTTGGACGGCTGGCACCTGGTCCATGCGCAATGTGTAGCAAACATTTTTACATTTTCTAGGGTTCAGTTTGATGTTTGATACACAAACGCTTGAACCCGAGTGTAGAAAGCAAATATCGTCCGCATATGAAGCGATTAGTGATTTGCTTCTTTAGATGACTGGAGGGATTGGCACATCTGCGGTGAAATTGTTATATAGAAGTGGGCCAAGCACACTTCCTTGTGGAACACCAGCTGCCAACGTATGGGGGAGGGAGACCCCATTGCAGTACTCTTTGTTATCAAATGCCTTAAGAATATGATTCACCACCCTGTGAATCTGCTCAACAGCGCCATGTCCTTCCCTGAAGCCAAATTGGTGGATTGGCAAGATTTCACCAAGATCCACACGCCTGGCAAGCCGTAATACAATAAGCCTCTCAAGCTCCTTGGAGAGAGAAGGCTGATTGGTCGGTATGACTCAGGGTCGTCCTCCGGCTTACCGGGTTTATGGATCATCAGAACACTTGCCAGCCTCCAGCTGACCGGGTAGTATTGCATCCTCAGTATTGCGTTAAAAATCGATACAATAAAGATAATCGCACGCTTCGGCAGAGCCTTCAGGGTGATGTGACATATCCTGTCAGGACCCGGGGATTAGCTGAAAAGTAAAACTGTTTTCCCCCCTTTATCAATTATCTTTTACTCTATGTACACATTCACCAGCACAAATAACAAAGCAATAAATGATAGTCAATCAAACTGTAATGGCCGCACAATAAATATTTTAAACCAAAAGAAAAGCGTTCTGTCGTCTATGATCCCGAAAATCAAATTAGATCTTCTGTTTATTTTTTAAACTATTCACTTGCGCACGTCTCTTGCAAAATGCACAGCGTTTCAAACGCGAGCAAACGAGAAAGAAATAGAAGACAACAAACTGTTGAGTCGGGTATTCGTATGCAAAAAAAGAAACAATTTACTGGAAGGACCCACTATTCTTGAAAATTAATGCAGTTTTTTTTTTGGTTTTTTTATGATATTCTAATTACATGCGTCTTACCGGTTTTTGAATAAGATTTAAGGAACTTTCCGCAAATTTTACGCGGCACAACCAATCTGCATGCGACTGAACGAACGAATTAAAGATGAGTAATATTTGACAATCGGTGATTTTTTCGCTGTGATTGGAAATTCACAGCGATTGACTGCGAACGACTTTTTTCAAAAGCTGGCATCATCATCGACGACCCACGATCACGATTATGTCCCAGAAAAACAGAAATACTTTTGTTTTTAAATACAAATTAATTTAAAAGAGACAAAACATTTAAATTAGGAAATAGATTTACACGTTTTTTAAAAACGCGCGCAAATAATCCATCACCGATTACTCACTGTTTTCAAAATTTTCTCATCACTAACACACACAAACCTATTTATCTCTTTCGCACTGACGTTGCGAACTATTCATAGCTATTTATCTCTTTCGCACTGACATTGCGTACAACAGCTGTATGAATTGCAGCATATACTGCGTGTAAAGACCGATAAATGGGTCTGATAATCGACGCCGATATTCGATACATTTTGCAACTGCAATTCTCTTCGCCGCACCGACAAATGTTCAGTTCAACTACTTGCTGGCGCGTCGCGTTTTTAATATTTTGCAGCAGATTTGCTGAAGCTATTTTAAATTAATAATAATTTAAATAATAATATAATTGTTTTTGTGTTAGATTGAAGTCAAATCAAAACATTGAATATTGCTTGCGGTGTCACTGCGTCAAACGCCAATAATAAGTCGTCGGCGCCGGTGAACAGAGTCAAACGAGTATATAAAGAAAAAGGGGATTTTTGTTCATCTACATTGTGTATCAGCAAAGTTACATACAATGGAGGCCATAGATCATTCAGGTGTGTTAAAAAAAATTATTTAATAATATAAATGCATTGTTTTGAATAAAATTAGACGTCTGCTACAAGCATAAACTAAAGCTAGGTACACACGATGCAAAAAATTTGCAGCAAGTTATGATTAATAAATTGTATATGATAAACAAAAAATTCTTGCAGTACTGTGGATCGACGCATGTCTAGTCCTTTAACTAATAAAGCCAATTTATCACTGGCCAACAAGCTATACAGCCACAAACCCGATTAGAATACATTATCATCTAACTAAGAAATTTAACAATATCAAAATTTTTTTTTCAGCATACATATTGGACCTATTGGACGAACTTTGCCTGAATTCGAGATTGTCAGATATTACTTTAGTCGTACAAGACGAACGTGTGCCAGCACATCGTATTATACTAAGCGCAAGATGCGAGTATTTTCGAGGAATGCTTTGTGGTAGTTTCGCCGAATCAAATTTGAGTGAAATACAACTGGATGTTGATCCGGAAGCTATTAAATTCATATTGAAATACATTTACACTGGAACTACACAATCACTGGAGAATATCAGTGACGATTTAATCATCAATTCAATCAATTTAGCAGACGAATATGGTGTTGAAAGATTAACCGAAGAACTGCTAGCCAGGCTGCCGGAGCGCCGTAATCTAGACAATGCCTTTAAGATCATCAGCACAGTACATTTACATAATAAGATGAACTTATATGGCAAAGTTTTAGAATTCGTGGCTGAAAATGCATTCCATTTGTTTAAGAACGTCGATGAATTGCAATCGCTGCCAAAGGTATTTGTGTTTTCTGTTTAAAAATAACATTAAAAACTAAGAAAATATCCCTTTTCCAGGCTGTATTATGTGACATGGTTGAAAGTGATGACTTCGCCGTAGACGAGCATGAAATATTCAAAGCTGTCTTAGTCTGGGGCGAAGTCCAATCGGAAGATGATCTAAAGGTAACTTTTGACAACTGAACTAACGCAAAATATTTTATTTTAATATTTCAATCATAGCACGTACTGTCGCTCGTGCGCTACACTTTGATGCAAATCAATGAATTAAAAAGTACTGTGCAAACCAGTGGAGTACTCGAGCCAATCGAAATTGAAAAGTTCATCGAAGAAGTAAAGACATCAGCGTGCCTGCCATACAGAAAGGGAAAAATACATCGTAAACAAATGGAGCCTATACTAGTTAAGGATGCAAAGAATTTGGGTTACGCATGGCAAAATATTGATGACATGTTGAACGATGGTTCTACACTTTATGAGTTAGCCGCTGAAAAAGTTGTAAATTATATAACAATGGACGTAAGTGGCGCATTTGAATCATACTATATAGAAGTATCACAGGACCAGATAGAATGGTGTCGCATTGTGGATTACAGCAAATATAAGTGCGTTTGGAGTCAACACATTTATTTCGAAGAGCGTCCTGTGCGCTATATATACATTGGCTTCGCAAAGGCGCAGGTAAGTAGATATTATTTATCAATGCTTCTATTTACGATTTAAAAAAAATAATAATTCTTTAAAGGCACATTACATCATCGATTTCGCCGTTGACTTGAAAATCTGTTCCGTACCAATGTTAATTAGTGGATTCATTGCGCCAATATGTAATGCACTTGTTGACACATATGAGTTTCAAGACATGAATGACTTTCGTAAGGATTTACCTCGTACGGATATGGATTTAGGTATAGCGCAAACCATAATAATACCGTTACGCCAACCATCTTATGTCAACTGCTTCTGTTTGACATACAACGATAATGACGAAGGAGACGAAGAAGAAATTATTTCTAAAATAATTCTATTAGAAACAACATTGGATTATGAACATTATAAAAATATTGAATTGTGCTATCATCACTCGTCGCGGATGATAATATTTATGCCACGCTTAGTCAGTGAGGTACGCGTGTGTTTAGACAATATTTTTGAAGGAGTAAGTTGATAATATTGCAATTTAATAAGCTTATTGTTTCGAATTTGTATTTTACAGGAAGTGAATGCAAATGTTTTCTATTTACCTGGCTACAAGAATTTGTATTCAAAACAAATAAAACTCTCTGAGATGCCGTCAACGGATGATGCAGTATAGAACTTAAAAACTTTATAACTTTAAGCTTTAATTTTGCTTTATAATTTTTGAAAAACGTACAAACTTTGCGTTGCGAAACAAGTTGACATAAATTAATTTTGAATATTAACGTTTTATGATTCAAACAAACACAAATGAATATTCAAAAACGTTAAATTACTTTGTAACGGTATAAGATCTTCTAGAAGATACATAATTTACCACATATTCCGACTATTATGTAAAGCATTTAAAAGAAAATCATTATTAAAAATTTAAATTTTTTAAAACTGTACGATTTCGTGCGCTGAGTTCAATTTATTCTTATCTTGTGTACATTGTAGACCAGATAGAAGGGCAGGCGACGTATCGGCCGGTAAACGAAGAAGTAAGCAAGTGCTTCAGGTCAGGTTTTTTAGATTATGAAGATCAGAGCATTTAGCGCGTACCGTTGCATGTGCCCCTTTTTCGTGTGCTTCATGGCTTTAAAGGTTGTTTTCTTTGTTTTACCTGCATCCCTTAATGTCGCCAAAGCAAAATGCTTTTAAACGCTCAGCTAGGATAATAGCAACAACAAAGATTGTGAACAAAACCTTGATGCTAAAAAATACCAAAAAGAACTACTCAAAATGACAGCGGAAACCCGAAAAGCAAATCAATTGCAGTAAGTAAACGAATTTAAATTTTATTGCAATATTAATTAATTAAATCTAATAATTAAAACTGAAATCACAATACTTAGTATCTAAATGTTTGTAATTACATTGCGGCATTTTGGTTTCAGAACGGACGCAGCGTGGATAAGAGCGGCTGCTGCGCTGGCGTATAAAGCGTTGTATAAAGCGAAGCAGTTGTCACCGGTAAGTTTAAAAGCGATCTACCGGCAGCATTACTTAATAAACTATTTGTGGTAGATGTCATCATGCCGGAAGTTGCCGCAACCGCTGCCACCGCTGGCGTGCTATGCACCGTTGAGGACGTTGACACCAGCGGAAATTGTGCCGCCGTTGCATCTAACGGTCTATACTGGCATTTCTTTGCATGCGTGCGCATATTGCTTGACTGTGTAAAGGCCTGATTGCAATTCGGATGTGGACAGACATATGGCTTGCAGCCGGTATGATAATTGAGATGCGTTTTTAGATGATGTTTCTTGGTGAATGCTTTCGGGCAAAGTGGACAGCTGAACGGCTTAATGCCCGAGTGCAGACGATGATGTAGCGTCATATTGCTACGATCGGCAAAAGATTTACCACAGACGGTGCACTGATATGGCTTCTCGCCACTGTGCGTACGCATGTGTTGCTTAAGTAACATTTTGCGCGAGAAACGCTTGCCGCACTCGACGCATTTGTGCGGTTTGACGCCAGTATGTATGCGCACATGCATATTGAAGGCTACACGTTGATTGAACGATTTCGGACAATAGGGACATTCGTATTCCTTCTTATTGCGATGTATTTTCATGTGACTGCTGAGATAGCCTTTGTCGTTGAAGGTTTTACCACATTCTGGACATTCGGCTGCAAATTCTTTGGTGCCACGATGCACAGATAGATGATATTTATAATTGCGTAGCTGTGAGAAGCCCTTGCCGCAGTCCGTGCATTCGTAACGCGGTGATTTGTGCGTCTTTTCGTGTGCCTGTAAATTGAATAAGTGATAAAGAGAACACAATTTTATTAAAAGCATTTTGATTGGTTACAGTCAACGCCATTTTGTTTGGCTCAAGTCGACATTACACGCACACACACACATACGCTTGAGCTGCTATTACCTGCGAACTGGTACGGCCCACTGATCTTGTTTGTTGCTCTACGAGACTCGCTTGACGGCGCACCCAGTGCAGTGCAGCCGCTTTAAGTCATTGTGCGCGCGCGCGTCTAAAACCAGTTTTTGGGTCTCCATTTTTATACTAACTGGTATGTAAATCTCTTGACGTCTTATTGTTATTAACTCGCTTTGCGCTAATACTTTAATTTGCATATATAGTGACTGGACCTGATCTGCTTGATTTTGTTGCTCCGCCCAGTTATTTCTTGATATTTTATGCGCTACACATAGAGTGCGTGAGTGACATAATGTTTGCAACGTCTTAAAGGAAGCAATGCATAATCTATATATATATATGCCATCTGACAATTCATATAATATAGATAAACTTGATGAGTGCCATATCCAGCTGTCAATTTGTTTGTATGCCCGTCTGTCTTTGTTTATGTTTTGCGCCCTTCTCCCGCATTCGTTTCTGTGTTATAAAAGTTGGTGTGGAGGCTTAATCAGAAGCTACCTGCTAGTCAAAATGACCGCATTGTGGCCACTAGAAGGCATAGCTCCCATATAAAAACATTGTATTGAAAATGGAGCATTCTTTTTTGTATTTTTTATATAAACTAAGAATTGTATATTATTTTTGTGACACAAAGTCCATAAAACAATCTAAAAGAAGTCAAATACACTGCCGATTGGGGAATAAGCGTATGAGGCTCGTTCTTCAATCAAATAAGCAGCTTATAAACAAATGCATTATAAATGAACGATCAACTGTGAAATTTTGTTAAATTTATTGCCTTTGGGATAAGAGCTGGTTTTTGAACCAAAACACCTTTGAATTTTATGGCAGAAGGTATCATCATAGTCAACTAAGCAGTATATCGCTGTGACATTTAGGAGGATGCAGTTCTTCCCTGTGCTCAACATGATATAGGGTCATGTAGATGGTTCATAATTAGACTGTCTAAACTATTTGAACCACTTTAAAGGCTATGACGGGTGAAAAATTGCATAATACTTATTTTAAGACCCAGAAATAATGCGATACCCTAAAATTATAAGTGCCTCTGTATTCTAGAAAAGCGCTATAAATCAAATATTGATCTGACATTACTTTATAATTTCTATGGCAAGTTTTACAGTCCATTACATATTTAATTTAAATTTTCGCATATAGTCTTTTTTTGATCCTCTAAAAACTATCATTTTTACTAGGAAGCCCTTTCAAGGTATAAATATTATATTTTATAAGCGCTGCAAATCTTTCTACGCCAAAATGTATGCTCGTTTTGAAATCTCCGCCAAGTATGATTCAAATTTATTCGAATCTTAAAGTTCCGATGAATATTTCAGTGAAAAAATTGGGCAAAACAGTTTTTAAAAAATTCATAACTATCTCGAAAATGATTTCATTAAAATTTCCCTGTTTATTGGTGTGCAGAGAATTGTCTCAATTTTTTAAACGGTTTTTCCCCAATATAATACTTAAATATGAACGCACCTGTAGTGTTTCCGAACAGCCAAAGACTTTATCACAAATCCGGCACTTGTAGCTGATTTCCTCTGTTGTTGCAGCAGTCCTAGACTGTGGTGTACCAAAACATTTCAATTTCGGTAGCGGCGCACGTGATAGACTATCTTCGGCCGAGATATTCAAATTAGTGACCGTGGTCAAAGAGATCGTTGAGGCCGCGGTATTGAGCAGCAGCTCTGCAGGTGATTTGACCGACATATAACGTGAACTACTCGAACTACTTGCCGTTGAGGAGGCAGCAGGCGATATCATAGGAGTTGACTTATAACCATATATTTTATAGTAATCCAGACATTCGATGCAATCGGAACGCGTACAACTCGTATTTGCAATATTTGATACACGTGACTTTGCATGCGGCATACGGATGTCACACGGTGGTGGCGGTGGTAGTGCTGGCGCCAGACGACGATTTGTTGTTGGCGCTGTATTAAGCACATAGGGCGCAAAATAACGTTTTTGATAGGGCGACGTAGGCGGTGTAACCACCAATTGTGCAGCATTAGCTGCCGCCGCTGCTGCATAGGCGGGTAATAGATGCGGAAAGAATTGTGCATAGAATTTGCTAGCATTTGCAGCAGCAATTAGATCCTGTTGGAGAGTGGCATAAAGCGGCGTTGCAGCATTGCTGGCTATAGGCATTGGTATATAGGCGGGCGCTGCCGGTGAGACTACTGCTGTTGCTGCTACTGTTGTTGTTGTTGTTTCACGCGTTTTGGAGAGATCAAGTATATCCGCACTTGTTGCTGGCGTTGGTGTTATTGATTTAGCGACGGATTTTGTACGTTTATCAACAGCGGCGGCCGTGCCGGTTCCGCCGCCGGCGCCTAGTATGCGACTTATGCTGAAATCAGTGACATGCGCTGCAGCGCCTGGCATGCCGTCTTGTTGATTGAGTGCACTTGTGGGTGATGTACGCGCGGGCGTTACTTCATAATTATGCAAACGCTGTAACATGGTATGCTTAAAGCCCATTTTCAGTTCGTTCATAGAGATATTTATTTAATTTATTAATTTTTTTAATTCACACGAACAAAAAAAAAATGCTTTTTAACGTATTTTTCTAATTTCAAGTATGGAACACACACGCCTGCGCGTTATTGTTGCGCGCTTTCGAACTGTCACGCTACACGTCAAAATTCGTAATGTCTCATCGTTCGAAGCACACATCAGCCACAATGCCTTCTCGCAACTCCAGCGTAAGATCAGCAGCGCTCTCAGACTCGCAGCGCTGCTGCCCATTAAATCTTGTTGTCAACAAAAAACGGGCTTAAACTGCTACCAAGTTGGCTCTTAACGCTCCCGCTCGTTCGCTCAATCGCACCACTGCCTTGTGATTTAATTGGTCTACACACACATGCCGTTGCGTTGCCGTTTATTACCGACAAAGCTATACTCTATAGTAAACCCGTTTATGCCTTCCGTTCATACCTACCGTGCGTTGCTGCTCTGCTCTCAGCTCACGTTCTGCTATGCTCTTGTGCTCCGCTCCGGTTGCCAATTAACTCCAATTGCCTGTCGCAGTTAGACAAACTGTCGCGTCGATTATTTACTTGGCTTAAAGGGTGTTTTTTTCTTTTCTTTTTTTTAGTAATCTTATTAGGAATCACTGCTGCAAGCCGTGGTGTCAATTTTTACAGTTATTGGTTACTTATTTGAATAGCGCAGAAGAGTACATCTAAAAACCATTAAATCGCTTCCACAAAGTGGCGTACTATATAGGCTATACTGACTGACGCCTTGGCTGAGGCATCAGGACCATGGAATATCAAAATATTAACTGTAATTTATGATCCAACATTATAAGCCTGTAAATATCTCTTGCTCCGCGTTCATTTAATTTGTATGCTTTCTACATCTACTATGCAGATCTCAAATGAGGAGTCAGTCGCCATGCTGTGCAATACCGTTTACTAGTTATTTCGCTGGCGATTAAAGACTAGTGATTTCGTTAGTACCTAAGAACCATCGGACATAATTTCGCATATTCTTTATTTCTATTTTTTTGTACTTCTAGACACACACAATAAGCAGGATTATGTTTCACCTTGTAGCCCTACAGATTGGTCGGCACTATCCCACATCTTATATACCTTGTAATAACACATAGAGTCTGAACTTGTTACAGATCTTTTATCGGGTCACTCGGTCTATTATATTAAAAGTACAAGTTCTATAGCTCTTACAAAATGTACCTTTCTGTAGATGGCTCAAATCGTAGTAGCACTTTACTAGCCACATCTATCATAATGTAGCCCTGCGCGCATCCTTTACATTTCGTTACTCTCTCTCTCTCTCTCTCAATAATGCTATCTCTCTGTTTGTCACTATCCAGTTTGCGCGTGTGTGGCTCTTTGGACTCTCCGGGTTTCATCTCAGATAAGCTGCGCAGATTGTTGCGTGCGCCTCCTGCTACTGCTGCTGCTGCTCCTCTTCTGCTTGTATTTTGTTGTAATTAATTGCGGTAATAAAATGTGCGCATCGTTAAATTTAAAATAAATTGTTTTGGTGTGTGTTTGTGCAACTCTGCGTTCATAGCGTTTCGTTTGAGCTGTGTGAATTGCATGGCTATGGAGACACCTGGTTGTATCTAAGGTTTGTGTAGGCATCGTCAAGCTATATTTGTAGGATTACAGTAGTAGCTGCTTAAAGCGGTGGGAGTTTTGCATGAAAATGATAAACGTGGAGAGAGATTTTTCAAACTAGGCAGAGACTGAGCTGATGCGTGAGAAGAAAAGCATTTAGAAGTTTGGATTTTCTGTAATTCGAAATCGAAAAGCATTTGGAATCGTGTGAAAGCTGTTCTTCTCCTTCTTTCACACTTTTACTTGAAACAAAAAACGGTGGGCAGGCATCGTTGAAACCGTTATAAACTAGTAAATCATGTTAGTCTCTCCATTTCAGTGCAACTACTTAATAGCACAAAATATTTCTTTTTGAAGCTTAACTCTAATTAATGATGACATTCTTACAAACCATAAAAGCACTCTCTTCCTCTTCCTTTTATGTGCGCAAGCGTTGCTTTAAATCTCCACCATTATGCATAACATCAGTAGCATGCATAAAATGTGCAAACAAAATGGTTTTACTACCACAAACAGAGCGAAGACAACTTTGGTGAAATTCAAGCAAAGCACATAAATTATGGCCGCGCATTAAATTGTGGTGCAACAGCAGCTCATGAAGATCATTTGCAAGCTCTTCTGAAAGACATGACAAATTTCGAGGAAACATGCTGATGCTGTGTGCGAGTATTGGAAGGTTTATATTTCATAGTACGACAATACAGAAGTTGGCTTTAATTATTGGTTAAAAATATTATATGAAACCAGAAATAATGATGCATTCGTGTGTGCACGACATTGAGATACCCTAAACCTCCAATTTGGTGCTATATACCGATCTGTTTTCATGTTTGATAGGATTAAAAATTTGAAGTTTTTAGTTAAATACCTGTGGGTAGGGGGCAGCTTTGCATTTCGATCTGGATTCCTGTGGCAATTTTTAATAGAATTGATCATATTTGGATTTTCTAGTTAAAAAAACAAAATTAATAGAATAACTTTAAAAAAAAAACGGTGGGAAGGGGCCAGCTAACATGTGGTATAACGATTATAATTTGGCTGTCAATTTAAATATTTTATCTGCACATTAATATATATGCAAACTTAATGGCTTTTCTCTTATAGTTTTCTTACAGACATCCAGATGGACGAAGATTTGTAAAATCTAAACGAAAATTCTTGTTACAACATGGAACCAATGTTTGGATATATTCCCCTGTAAACTGTCAAATTTTTGCTTTTTCGATGTTAAAACTTGGAGAAGTCGCCGGCCCTAGATGGGCTCACTGGAGAGATGTGTACCGACACGAGTTATTATTATCTGCTCTTGCCTGTTAGTCTATAGGTACAAGGTATATTAATATGTATTACAGGTACAACGTACGGAAGAAACGTAACTCCAACAGTTAATGTAGACACTTTTCTCCAATTTCTAGTGCTGGACTTTTCATAATCTGTTTTCTTCTAGTCAGACCTCAGATGACATATATATCATCGGTACGCATGAACGTCGAGTCAGCAAGGCGTTCTCGGAGATTAAAATCCAGTCTCGGCTCATGGGTCTAGCGGCACTCCGTCATCGCGACTTGGATGGTCTGTGACGATTGAGAATTTCAACTTCAGTTTTGTAGAAAACTTCGTCTATCTTGAAACAGAAATAACCAGCAACAACAACGTCAGCCTGGAGAACAGGCGAAGAATCACGCTTGCAAACAGATGCTTTTTTGGGCTGAGCAAGCAAATGAGAAGTAAAGCACTCTCTCGAAAGACGAAAATAAAGATCTATAAGAAGCGGATACTCCCGGTCCTGGACCGTGATTGAGTCGGATGAGACAGCGTTGAAAGTCTTCGAGAGAAAGATTCTTCGCAGGTTCTTTTTTGGCCCTATTAGAGTCGGCGACGAGTTTAGGTCCCGTATAAACCGCGAGCTGTACGAGCTATTCGATGAGGTTGACATAGTTCAGTACAAAAAAATCCAGCGGCTGCACTGGGCTGGTCACCTCATTCGAATGGATGAAACATGGGGGGCCCAAACTTGATTGGTGGACGCCGAAATATAGGACGAGCGGGCACTCGATGGAATGACCAGGTATGGAGAGATCTCTCCGTACTTGGCTTTCAAAGACTATGGAGGCTGGCGCTGGTAGACGGTTGACGTCCATTTAAGTAAGTAAGTAAGAGCTTAGTTTCGTTTCGATAGGCTTCTGCAGTATTTTTTTTCAGTAGAAATGGACATACAATTTCGAAGATTTTAAGACACCTTTAACAAGTTCCCTCAGAATATTAAGAACGATATACGATATAATGAGTATCAGATTTGCTAGCCGATTTGTTTTAAGTATAATATTTCCTTTTAATAATAAAACATAATTCCATTTATGTGGCTGGATCAACTAGCTGAAAAGTTGTTTATTCTGTTATACCAATTATTTCTATACACTTTCGATATTTCCGAGCACGAATAACTAATGCAATATTGTAAAATTTGTGGATTACATCGAATTTTCAAATAAATCAATTAGATTGAGTAATTGTAGACTTGTATGATATGATTCACCATTCTGCTAAAAATAAAACTATTCTAAGTTCATTTTAAAACTGGTTGTGAATTATAAACACTTGCTAAGCGCAAAAAAAATATATCACATAGTTTCGTTCTCTTTGTGCGCTCTTTTTTCTCTTGCCTTTGTTCTCCTGCTCTCTTATAAATGTATCAAAAAGCTAATTACAGTTATATTATACGAACAGCTTTTATTATCTCTTATCTAACTGTTGTCTGTAGTCAAAGTTTACTTCTGTTTGATATTCAGTTCACATTTAAACTAGTCAACCAATTAAACCCATTAAACGCTTAAAAGTAGATTAGTCATAGCCAACTTATACGTAGAATCAATTCACACACACGCACACACACACACACACATAGACTCATTTACAATATTGTACGCATGATCGTTATCCAGAGCAGTGGCTGAGAGCCTGTGCCTGCCTGCCTGCCGGTCTGTCTGTCTCATGATCAATAGCCTGGCTGTCAACACGCGCTGCTGTATGCAAACGATTCACCGTCCAGTTCAGTGCCGTCCAACTGCCCGTCCGTCCGTCTGTCTGTTTGTTTAGCCATACAATCTTTGTTTGCTGTTGATCTGCATAAATTTTTCGTTTATTCGTTTGTAGTCACAACTCGATTAAACACACGATTAATTATAATTATAAAAACTTGTTCTTACAAAAAAGGAGAAAAAAAGATGTTTTCGTAGTAGAACTTTTCGTGGAATTTCTGTACAGCGCTTTCGTCTCGAGCGAACTTTAAATTTTAATCGCTCATACTAAATCATTGTGCAGCTATGACTAATGTTTATTAAGCGCTAATGGTTTGTTTTACAAAGCTACGTGCATTTATGATACAGGATGCGCCCCGAAAAACTTCAAAAACCCGTAAGAAATGTATCTTTCTCCAAACGAAAATCGAGCCTCAAAAGTAACAAAATGTTTCACCCGTTGACATCTTGACAAATAACCATATTCAACTTTGACTGCAGTCAACTTAGATGGACGGACGGACTTCAACTCTGTGGTGCGCTCTCTGCTAATGTAATCTGATCTCGCCACGGTTCTGATGCGATCGCTTGTTCACACTATTAATTTTCCGCCTGTTTACTGCCGCGTTTTCCTCGCTCTACCTCTGTTATGTGTAGTTCTTTGCATACTACCCATACACCATACACACGAGTGCTATGTTGTTTCAACATCAGCAGCGGCGGCGGCGTTGTCCCATAGGGTGGTCGGTATTTATCACATTTTATGCCCCAAACCGTTTTGGCCGTTTGCTTGGGCTTTGTTTCTGCTGCGTTTTAATGTCAAGTGTTATCGGTTAGTGATCAGTCGTCGTCCCATGATGTGATTTCGTATAGCAACGGGAGAGATTTTTAATTACTCGAAACATTTATTTTCAGTTTTGCCAGCGGATTTTAGTGTGCTTATCTAAAGGCTTTCGAGTAGAGGTGTACGTTTTGATAAATGTGCTAATTTGCAAAAAAAAAGATGCTTTTTGGTTTGTATTATCAGAAATTAGTCATATGAAGTAGAATCTTGTGTTGAGATAGTGTGTGAAATGTTTACACTACTCTGCACTGGAGTATGTAGTCAGAAGAAGGTAAAAAGTTGAGCGGATATAGTTTCAGTCGTAGGAACCACCAAACTTTTATGTAGACTTGCCTGAGCCAAACACAGTTCACTTTTTCAAGGTTCTCCACATTGCTTATGATTTGTCAGAGTCTTTACAAGTTCACATAAGATAGAGAATTTCGAATTCGCGTTCTCACGATTGCAGTATTCTTTTTTGTTAATATATTGTACTATATTTTAGAATCTGGAGACATACGTACCATCAAATTTTGTCTAGAGCTCGATTAATTCAAAAAAATGTGGTATAAAAATTTCTGATTGCAATGTGTAACATCGGCTTTGTGCTGCAACTCGTGCTTGACACAGAGGCTAAACACTATTTGATATCAACATTTTTTAAATATGCAGATTTTGGCAATAGGTTCCCCTACGCTCTTTCATATAGCTTTATATGTTGCAATTCCGTCCTCAAGCTTAGATCAAATTTTATTGATTATTGAGCTTAAAAGGAAGTAAGAAACTTCAAGAGAATAACTTCTGGAGGTTAACTAAAAATATCAGAAGAACAACCCATGCGTAACACACCAATTCAACTGCAGAATAATAATTGTTGGTTTTATTGAGGAGAAAGTCTCTTTATTTGGCTTCAACTGATGATGTATTGTATTTCCCTCCTCTTTTTTACCCCTTAATAAAAAGCATCACACAAGTTACATAGAAGCAGGTTAATCAGCAAATTTAGACTTTAAAACCACGAAAAGCTCCAGGTTACGATGACAGCGAGGCACCATCTTTGAAAGAAGTACTTTTCCTGGTACAACTTTTTCTTCGCAGAGGAAGTAAGCTGTAATCAATAAGGATCTGAAGTTCAGGTGAAGTCTTATAGACCAAAAAGTCTGCTGGCTATATGATCAAAGATATTTAAAAGAATATTTCTTGATAAAGTATAATCTTGCGTATGGGAATAGCTGTATCAAGTGGTCGCACCAGCCGCTTCTTATGGGTCAGCAGTCGGTCGTTGTATCTTTTCAAAAAGAAGCTGACCTGTTCCTCGACAGTAGCCAAATTGAGATCACGATGCAGCGTAAAACCTCGAACATACTATGCGCAGCCAGATATAATACTTTGCTTTAAATAATCTGCAGCTTTTTGCGATGGAACACTGCAGCGATTCCCTAGACTTGAAGACCATTTGACCAAGTAAGGGAGAGAATTTGCTGGTAGATTGTTCTCGTATTAAGCAGTGATAGTTTGCTTCTGCTGTTGAGGAGCCAAGTAAGCATCTTTATCTTGTTTCTTGCAGGTGAGCCTGCTATCTAGCCGTAATGGCAGATATTGGGGGTTGTTGCATTGCGACGCCGTCTAAGGATTACCGGCGGTATTTTCTTCTTCAGGTTGAAGTAGACATTGGAACAGTTGGTCGCGTGAAGTTTGATGTTCCATCTTTTAGCCCAATTTTCTAACTGGTACAAATATTCTTGCAGTCCTTCGGCAGCTTCCTATTCACATTGTGTTGCGTAGAATACGCAGATGATCTGCAAATGAACTAAGCAGCATTTTTTTCCGGTGCGATGCCCATCGCCTCTGCGCCCAATGATAGGGATGTCGGAAGAGTATAGATTATACAGTACCAGTCCCAGTATACTGCCCTGTGGCACAACAGCTAGCACTGGCAGGTCCTCCAAGTAGGAGCGAAGTGCACGTCGATGAAGGCATCATTACAGTACTCCTTTGCGTCGAAGGCTACGAGAATGTGGTTAGCACCCGCCGAAGCTTTTCGGGGGTACAGTGTTCTGCTCGAAACACAAATTGATGGTCTGTAATAATACCCCGTAATGCCGCAATCCCAGCAATCCGGGCAGCGATAAGTTTTTCCCACACTTTCGATTAAGAAGTTAGGAGACTGATCGTCTGGTACGACTCTGGCTCGTTTTCTGGCTTGCAGATCATGTTTACAACAGCGAACTTCCAATTGGGTAGGAAAAGTTGTTTCATAATTATTACATTGAAGATCAACGTCAAAAAGATGAGTGCGATCAGGGGATATATCTTAACTGTGCTGTTGGAAATTTTATCAAAGACAGAAGCTATTTTCTTCTTCAGGTTTTGGATGGTGCATTCGATTTCATTAAGCGTAAAGGAGAGAATGTGCAGGTCTATTTGGAGTCGCGTTGTCAGCTGCTCCACTGTCTTTTATGTCTTCAGCGGTAACAATGGTATGGGATGTAAGGCGTTTGCCTGTTCTTTATGGGAGCGATACCATCTGGCATTTGAGTCTACTATGGGAGCAAGCGTCATTGGGTTTCATAAACAGAATTGAGCAACAGCTCTGTCATAGATGTTTTCAAGCATTTGGTGGAAGTATGTAGAGTGTTGCACCCAAAGTGCTTCTTTAAGTTACTTAGCTGCCCTGTCCCACTCCTCTTTAACCCAAGCTGTCTATGAAACAAAGCAAATGAAGTAAAAGAGGTATAGCTCGATATATCTAGCTGAATGCTAGTAAATTAATTGTTTTGTTCGTGAACTTATAGAGTCTCCATATGCAACATCCTTTTTAGTGTTAGCTCTCATGGCTTTTTGATTAAAAACTTTTTATAGACAATATTTTATTTCGGTGAATGATATTGAAATTGCCAAAGTTTGTGAACCAAAGACCACAACATAAAAAATATTTACAAAGTTTAAATTTAATGCTGATGCTGTTTATAATGCGACATTATCTCCTTCTCCATTTAGCGCCTTTTCCAGTGAAGGCAACAGGTGCACAATTACTTAAGAAATAATTACGACTAAGCGAAGCACTCCAGAGAGCTCAAGCAGCGACAAAGCAAAGCAAGCACCCGTCGGTGACAAAATTAAACTTAATTGTTTTATGACAGATACAAGTAGTAGCAACAAGAAAATGAGACTAAAGAGACACAAACAGTCTAAGACAAGTCCATAAATGTTGCGCTGCTACCCCTAAGAAGAAAAGTGAACTCTAGCCGACAAACACACCCAAAAAAAAACGAAAAAAAAATTACTTGGCACAAAAGACAAAAAACTATTAAAAATCCATTTCAGCATCCAGTAGCAACACACAAAAACAATGCAGTTAACATTTTTTAGGGTCTTTAAGTGCGTCATTGCTTTTGTCTTTCATTTTTTAATTGCATAAAATAAGTCCGTCTGTCCGTCCCTCCGTCTGTCTGTCGCTTTATATTATTTATTAAAAAATGTTTTACACAGAAGCGTTTAAACATGGCATAGCATCCAGAGCAGCAAAAAACAAAAAATCTGTGCAGTAAAGTCAGCATAAAAAATGTATCTTGCGGCGACAGGTGGCTGTTATTGTTGATGGTTGGTGGTAAGTGATGCTGCTTTTGGCTTTGTTTGTTGGCGGTTGGTGTAAAACTTTAGCGAAAATGTGTACACGACATGAGCTGTGCTGAGCTGAGCTAAGCTGTGGCTCTTTTGGCGGCTTTTTTGTGTCGAGCTGTCGTCGTCGTGGTCCACAAACGCATTTCTGCCATTGTTTTAAGGTAAACTTCTAGCATTTTCATGTCAATCATAGTTGGCAGTCGGGTGACCAGCAAAAGGCAACTTGTGCTCTATAGTACATAGTTGTTTATGAAACTTTGCTCCAGTTGTAAGTGGGCATGATTATCTGTATGAATGATTTTTTTTTGTGGTATTCTATTTAAAGGGGGATACTAGGCACGAGTGTCTATTCCAGAGGCGTCGGTTGTTAATAAGTTTATATTAAAAGAGATTGGCTTCTGAAGAATATAATAAGAAAGCATTTTCCAGCAAAAATTGTAGATAGATGTATACTAGCGAAAGGTGGCTAGCGAAGTGACTAACCAACAGTAGTTGGTGAACTCATTAGTTCGTAGAGGTTGGGCTGCCATCAGTTGAGGGACAGTAAATTTTAAGGGAAACAGTTGACAGTGTATAGGCGGAGCCTTAGAGGAGTAGAAATATGATGTGGTGATGGGGAAAGGAGAAGAGGGTGGGAAAAGGAAGTATAAAAAAAAATTGTTATTGGCTCTCACGAGGATGATCAACCGGGTGACATCTGTTGAGCCTTCTTGTAATCGAGCTGTTATCAAGTCGAGCTGTGGCAAGGGTGTTGGCTCGATTTAGGTTCGAGCTGCTTAGTCTGATAACTTTATGGTACCCTGAGTTCTTCGTGGATAGTTCTTCGTTAGCTTTGAAGATAATTCTGAGAGCTCTGTTTTGAAATGTTTGTATAATAGAGTAGATGCTTTTGCTGGCAGTGTCCCAGTTCGAGATTCCGTAGCTCTATATAGGTTTTATTATAGCTTTGTATACAAAAAGCAAGCTCCTCAGCTAGAAAGTTAACGATGATCCATAAATACTATTTTAGCCTCTCATTGAGTTGAGTCCTTTTGGTAAGCAAATTAGGACGCCGTGTTTCGCTTCTATCCATCACAATTCTCAGATGCATGGCTGTTTGGAATGGCTGTTCCGTCGAGATAAACTTGGGAACAGTCTCCTCTTCTCAGCAAGAAAATCGTTTGTTTGGAGTTCTCGGAGTTCACCACAATGTTCCACCTGCCTTTGAAGCATGGCTAAAGCTAGCTGTAAATAGAAGTGTCGTCTACATACGTAGCGGCCACCAGCTTATCTTTCTCGATGATCGGCAAGGCTGTAATAGAGTATAAAGGTTTATATAGAGTATAAAGGACGGGTCCAAGTATGCGTCTCTGTGGAACTCTGGCTCTAACTACTTTTATTTCTGAACTTTCTTCCTAAGTAGTTACAAAGTAGTTCCTGCGCTCAATGTAGGACCTGATAAAGTTGCAGTACGATGCTGGTCGAGTTATCTTTAGCTTCTGGAGCAGACCGGCAGAAGGCTTGCTTTACGTCCAGGAAGTCAGCCAAACAAAAATTTGTCTCCTCAATCGCCACTAGTATACTCTTGACTAGTCTATGACATTGTTCAGCTGTGCCATAGCATTCTCTGAAGCCAAACTGATGATCAGAGATCGAACCTCTTCCCTCTTCCAGTATTGGTCGGACTCTACGCAGGAGTAGTCTTTCGACTTCTTTGGAGATTGTCGTCAATAAACATATCGGACGATATGAGGCGAGATTGACTGCGGGCTCCAGTGCTCCAGATGCTATGAGCAATTTTAGTTTTAATTATTAATTGATATTTCTTTCTCTGTATTTGTTGTTGGTTGCTATGTTTTCTTAATGTCTTCAGAATTGTCCTTGGGTCGGCAACACGTTAATTTAGTATTGCTTAGCAAACAGGCTAAACAATTGAGCTATCTAGGTCTCAAATGTTTTATATCATTACTAGCGGACCAGGCTTGTGCTGCTACCCCCCTTTTGTAAGTCTAATTTTTCAATATTTGATTTATCATGGAGTACTACGATACTTATCTTAGGGTGTTGCGGGTGATTATTAAAAGTTGTTAATAGTTTTTAGGAAAAACTCTTAAATGTAATATAAAAAGTATATTTCCGGTATGCCATGACACCTCATACCTATTTTTTTTTTATATACTGATTACGCAATCTACAAATTTTATTATAATAAAAGATTTCTCATGGATTACTATCCAGCCAGAATATCACCAACGTTCCTCAACTACTACCCCACACATGCATCAGATATGCCACTGTCAACTGGGAAACATATTAACTACCTCAATTTGGTTTGTGCTGCAGATTAAAAGTATGAACGCTCATTTTTATAGCTGCACACACAGAAGCAAAAAAATAAAAGATTTCCAACATATAATCCTGCAGATAAAACTCAACCATGTAAGCGTCAGCACCTATGCGGCAAGTAGTTAGTTTTTTATATAATTTTTTTTTATACCATCTGTTGATAATAATTATGGTCATTTGTGATAATTGTGAGCCTATTGTGTCATGTCTCTGTAAAATATTGAAGTATCCAGCTATATATTGTTTTATGTCCAGTTGCAACAATGATAATAATTGTCATTAAAATAATTAGAGAAGTTTTTCAACTGTGCGTTGGCATGCCATTGGCGGCTGCTTGTGCAGAGTTTATTAAATGAAAAGTTATGATGTATAAAAGTTTTATGGAAAACTACTTAAATGTTGATATTTTGTAGAAGATAAGCAAGCGATTAGCAGCATTTAGTGTTTAAAAGTGAAAATAGTGCATATGAGCCATTAAAAAAATGTGGGATTTATGAATGAAAATCTTTTTATTTTTTTATTTTTATGGTGTGAACATTTTTGGAAAATTTTTAACAATTTTGAAATTCAAAGGAAACAGTTTTATTTAGTAAACTTTGGTTAAAAGTCCAACACTTCCTCATTGGGCAAACATTTATACACAACAAACAATCACTCGCGGCTATAAAAAAAATTATTGCGTTTATCGTGATGAACGCGCGAAAACCACCCAAAAAGTTTTCGAAACCTGCAGAGCAGAAGAAGCCGTCTTCATAATTGAATTATGCAAATTTGTCGGCAAGTTGAAGAAGCCAGCCAGCCAGCCAGCCAGCAAGACAAAGAGACATCGCATCTAGCACTAGGCACTGAAAAGAAGTTTATGTCTTAAACGCTTGGACTTCAGCTCTTGACTATATGCGACACTTTTGTTCATGTTTCACTGGCACATCGTTAAATTTGATTGATTCGAAGCGTTAAATGCTTGCGCGGCAACAAATCAAAACCACCGACTTGATACGTTTCGTATTTTATTGAGTCAGTCAGTGTAAATGCGGACGGACTGACTTCTTTAAGGCGAAATAAAATGTAAAAGAAACTGCATTTAAATGTGGTTCGTTGTGTGGTTTGTTGGTTTAACGGCATTTGAAGTGAGGGCTATACACTGTGAGAAACAATGGTGCAATATTGGTGAGTAGTTTAGTGTCTTCTGTAGACAATATTTCATTGAAAAGGTTGACGACAATAACTGGTCCAATGGATGATGTTAGTTACAATTTGTCATGCATAATATTGAAGCATATACAATTTATACAATGCAAAAAAAAAAAATGCATCAAATTTGCACACAATATTAAGATATAAGACTTAATCGTACAATGGACTTAATATGCTTGCCAGGATATTCAGCATCGGTGAAACGCGTCTTGATATTTAATAAATGGTTTGTTGAAAAAAGGTGACTATTTCTCTATTTATACAACAGTATCTAAAGTTATTCTCCTTGTGTAAGTGCTCCTTTCATGGGTCTTTTTAGTTTTGGAAACATGAAAAGATCAAAGGTGAGCCAAGTCCATTGAATACGTTGGCTAAGGCATAATAACGGTGAAGTTTTTCGCCAATATAAACGAAGAAAAAATGATGTGTGAGCAGCTGCATTAACATGATGCAAAAGCCATGAGCTGTTTCGACACAAATCCAGGTGTTTTCTTCCGGGTTTCTTCTTCACACAAAAGCTGCATAACTTCATTGTAATATTCCTTCTTCTGGTGCATCTGCCAAGCCAATCGGAAAAATCTCCACTCTGCCAAACGTTTCATGCGCAAAAAAAAATGCCTTAAAGTGTCACCTTTTTTGTACAAACCTCATATGTATTATTTATATGAGTTGGCTTATCTCCTTTGGAAACATTTTTCTTATATAGTTATTTGCTAGTCCTCCAAGTTGACTTCAGTTAAGACTTAAGGATGTCATAAATTATTTAACACAAGTTTTCTCGAGGTCCGCTTGCGTGCAGAATGTTGGAAGATGTTCCACCGCAGCGCTTGCTTGGCATCAGGTCTGCAAAGTATATCACCAATTCACATCCATTTGCGTCTCATGATGGTCGTGGTGACTGGTTCATAGTCTGCGCATTACAGTAATTCGGTAAAGTAATAGTGTTCGGTCATAAAATTTGAAGACATTTTCGCATATCGTTTATCGATTATTTCATTCTATTGGCGCCCGAGCAGAAATTTCGGTTAATTTTTCAATTATTTGTTTCTTTATTGCAAGAAAGATCAAAATTTGAATTTAAAAAAAATTATTTGAAATTGATCACCACTGTCGCCTGAGCAGGGATTTCAGTTTGGCTTTTTAATACAGGAGAGAAAAAAATATTTGAAACTTATCATCAGGGATTTTGGTTGTTTTTTGATTATTTGGTTTTTTAATACAAGAGAGAAATAAATTAATATTTGGTATTTCGATTATTTAATTGTGTATTGACTGATGAAAGTTGAAAATGGTAAAAATAATTTGAAATTGATCATCACTGGAGCCCAAGCATGGCTTTCAGTTGGATATCCGATTATGTATTTGGTTATTTAATACAAGAGAGAAAAACAATTATTAAGACTTATCACCGTTATTTGAAATTAATTATCATTGGCTCCTGAGCAGGGAATTCAGTTGGTTTTTCGATTATTTGGTTCTTTGTTGGAAGAGAGATCAAAATTAAAAAAGGGAAAAATTATTTGAAGCTTTTTATCACTGGCGCTCGAGCATGGATTTTTGTTTTGTTTTGATTATTTGGTTCTTTATTGCAAGAGAGATAAAAGTAGAACATACTAAAAATTAATTAAATATTATCACGATTGGCGCCCGAGCAGGATTTTGGGTTGGTTTCCAATTATTTAGTTGTGTATTGGAATAGAGTTGAAAATTTCAAATGCTAAAGACTATTTAAAATTTCTTAAGTTATTTTTTGGAATATTTGCTTATTATTAA
>JAWNNP010000627.1:0-19333 GCA_035044805.1 Leucophenga maculata | reverse complement strand
AGTTTTTGAAAAACTGCAGTGCTCAATACTCTTTTGTTATTGAACCAATCTTGCAGTGTTGTCCAAGCTGTTTCGTAGTTAGCTTCAGTCAAGGACAAATGTCGAATCAATCTCTCTGCTTCGCCAGAAAGATTCGTTTTCGTTATTCGTGATATCTAACCACATCTTTTGAATGACGGGTAATGATGTTTCATGAATCATTGTCTTAAAGATATCATGAAACTGTTGCCATTTCAAATAATTTCCATCAAACCTTGGAATTGAAACTTTCGGCAATTGTGCTACTGCTGGTGCGAGGTCATTGCAGAAGCATTCGATTGTGAATGGACTAAAAATTTGAAGTCTGTTACAGCCTTTTCTAATGCTTGGTGTGTCCATAACGTTGAAATCGAGTGCACTGAGGTATTTCTCGTTTTTTTCTTGGGGGCTCAAATGTTATTTTTGTAGACAAAAGTGAACTGCAGTTATGAATATTTTTGTTGTTTTTATCGGGTTTGAAACTGTAATGGAAGAGGGATAGTGGTTTTTTTAGACAGCCTGTCTGATATTGTGTATATTCTCTACTGTAAAGCCAAGCTCATTAATAGCCTCTTGTATCTCTTCAATAGGGGTGGGTAGTGTATTCCTTAAAGGACTACAAAAAAGCTTCGTTCCTGTTTCAGCTTGTATGTATGAAACTCGGTGTTTCGCTCAGTTAATGCTTTTGTAATTACTGAGTATTTTTCAGGCGTTTTTGGATGGATTTTTACTTCATTGCACTGCAAAATTTTCAGTGGGTTAACGTTGCTCACTCCGTAAACAAATATTGGTGGTAGTTTAGGCACTTTGGGTTCAATTTCTGGTTCTGGCTGGTCCAGCAGACCGTATCTATTTTCGCTGATTGGGTTTGGCGTTGAAAGCCAGTATTCATCAATTTTTGAATGCTTTGGTCTAACGTTAGTGCTTCCTGGGCTCGTTCTTAAGCGTTTAACATTAACAGCCGAATTGGATGATGAACTGTTAGTTGCTGGCAACATTTTGTTCGTTTCTGACATCATGTTGGTAGCTCCTGGCATCATGCTGTTTGTTGCTGGGTAAATGTTGATGTGGTTAATATGTTGCGGAGTTTTTATTGCACTGAGCGTGAACAACTACAATTCGTTGTAGGTGTGGTACATTTAGAGGCCAAAGAGTGACTTTCCGAAAGCGCATGCGCTGAGAGGGGATTGTGAACACAGGCCAATAACAATAACAATTAAACCACGCACACACAAACACCCACAGGCATAGCAACACAAACATCTATAACAAACATCCTAGATATTTTCCGTAGATTACTAGATAAAAAAGCTAACAACAAACCGCGCTGCTGTAGCTGTTGCATCTGTAAAAAAAAAACACAATTTTCTGTACAATATGAACGCACGCTCACAGGTCTTTGACCTAACAATGGAAGGTCGTCAGGTGGACGAAGCAGTCGCTAGCATCTTTCATACGGTGCTCTTTCATTGCTGTCTTGGCAAATATATGTACAATGGTGATGCACAGTATTCCATAGGCACTGTCGGCTATACGGACGTTGACTGTGATTTCATTGATTTTACGTATGTCTTTTGTACGTCGGACACTTTGCAGCGTACAGTGAAACGTGCCATCAACTTATTTAGCGAGAAATTGCGATCGAACGAAAGTTGCAGTTCCGGTAAGATAAGTTTGGGGTTTTTTCAAAAGAAGAAATCTCGCTGGGCTTTACCATTTCAACAGGAATGCATACCATGTGAAGTTTGAACAGTACATCTGGATTTAATAAAACATGAAAATGAAGCCGATCGGCAGATGTGTCGCGAAAATGTTTCGGATCTCTTAACGGAGAAAGTAATCTATATAACGGAGCTAATGAATCGCCATTACTTTGTATCAAAAACACCAAGTCAAAGCGAATTAGATCTTATATTAGATACATCGTATCCGGATGTACAACCTTATTTGTTCAAATTCAATTATTCAACATCTGGTTCAAATGCGTCATCAATGGGCAATGCCACGAAAAAGATTATTAAAGAGACGCTTGCAATGTGACTGCTGCATACAGCATATATTATTATTTATGACGACCATAGCATTTTATAGTGCATATATTAGTAGTAGCACTATATAACACTATGATCGTCATAAATAATTTGGTCGTCGTCGTCGTCGAAAAGATAAAGCAAAACTAATAATACAAACAGTTAACAAAAAATATCACTGATAAAATATTAACATCAGTGACTTCACAGTAAATGTAATAATTTTTATGTTAAATCAGTGCTGCTCTGTAAAATCACTGTTTCTTTTTTTGTTTTAGTTATTATTATTTTACTTTAATTTTCTATTACTTATTATTAATTAACAAAACGGCATAACTCACATGACGACAACGCCGTTTCATCCAGCATCGAATTACATAGCAGAACGTTTTGTTCAATCATTCAAAACGTCCGTCAACAAGTGGGATTACCAGTCAAATCCGCATTACTTAAATACCTCGCATTGTACAGGTTTACACCCAATAATATATGCTGTATGCAGCAGTCACATTGTAAGCGTCGCTTTAATAATCTTCTTCATGGCTTTACCCATTGATGGCGCATTTGAACTAGATGCTGAATAATCAAATTTAAATAAATAAGGTTGCACATCCGGATACGATGTATCGAGTATGAGATCAAATTCGCTTTGACTCGGTGTTTTCGGTACATAATCATGACGATTCATTAGCTCCGTTATATAGATAACTTTCTCTGTTAATAGATCGGAAACATTTTCGCGACACATCTGTCGATCGTCTTCATTTTCATGCTTTATTAAATCCAAATGTACTGTCCAAACTTCCCATGGTATGCATTCCTGTTGAAATGGTAAAGCCCAGCGTGCTTTTTTCTTTTGGAAAAACTCCAAACTTATCTGACCGGAACCGCAACTTTCGTTCGAACGCAATTTCTCGCTACATAAATTAATGGCACGTTTCACTGTACGCTGCAAACTGTCCGACGTACAACAGACATACGTAAAATCAATGAAATCACAGTCAACGTCCGTATAGCCGACAGTACCTATGAAATACTGTGAATCACCATTGTACATATATTTGCCAAGAGAGCGATGAAAGGTGCTAGCGACTGCCTCGTCCACCTGACGACTTTCCATCGTTAGGTCAAAGACCTGCGAGCTTGCGTTCGTATTGCACAGAAAATTGTTTTTTTTTTACAGATGCAACAGCTACAGCAGCGCGGTTTGTTGTTAGCCTTTTCATCTAGTAATCTGCGGAAAATATTTAGTTACTTTGTCATCAAAAGTATTTTTGATAAATATTCCCGCCAACCGGAAAGTGCTGACAACATGTTTGAGGCGACCGAACACAGCACTGCGCTAAGTATTGAATATGTTGTACGAGGCGCATGGTCAAACAAACGTGGCTCGCTGAGTTGAACAGGTTAGGTTCGAGGATTAAGAAAAACTTAGACTTGAGGGTTAATTTTTGAAAAGTATGAGCGCGATCGACATCCGCTAAGTAATTTGTCATTTACCGAGTAAACTTGGCAGTTTAAAATAATTGGCGCCCAAACTTGATAAAGAACAACAACAAACGACGCTGAATCAAATAAAAATAAGTAAACGAGAGGAACAACAAGAATACCGTAATTATACAAGCACCTGAATAATTTAAGAAATTATAATGATCATGTGAATGGAGTGTTCAGTGAAAATAAAATAGTTAATAAAAAATATTAAGTTGGGAAATTTAAATTTATTTTGTGTCTGTCTGATAGGAAAATTTTTGCATTTGGACAAAAGAATCCTTTGCATTTAAAAGAAAATAGTGTAAAAGTAGAAAACAAAATTTTCCCCAGTTATTAGCAAAGATAAGAAAAAACTTTTTGCATTGTGATTTTATAAAGTGGATAATTTTGAAAAATTAGTAGTTCTCTTTGGGTTTCCACTCCACTTCTATCTGAAGGCTTATGTTCATACACTTTACTATGTTCCTGGTATAATGTTCGTATATTTTCTGATTACTGATTTGACGCCCAGTGTTCAAATATTGCTCCAGCTGTTGATTTGACGCCCAGTGCTCAAATCCTCTATTTGACGCCCAGTGTTCAAATATTGTTCTAACTATCGCTTTGAAACCCACTGTTCAAAACTTTATATGAAGGCCGTTGTTCAAATATTTGTCTAACCATTCAGTTCAAGTCCCAAAGTCAGACTGGCCTTTGGTGTAAAATGCCACTCCTTTTATATTCTTTTCTGTTAACAAGCAGCAACAACAGTGCATACAGAATTACTGTACGTTTCGTGTTGCTTTTACCGCTCAGTAGTAAGGACACCGCTACTCCACAGCCGTCCTGCTGAAATTCCATGTTTGATTTTCGCGCCAAAACGATAACAGTGCCGCTGACTCGGTGTTCGACTTCTGCCGGTCATTAACCCTATTGCGTAATGTACATGCGACCAGCTACTATAGTAAGCAGCAAGTCGTATAAAAATAGCATTCTACCTCTGGCTGTGCATTTTATACCTGTTATATTTTTTCAGGCACCATAATCACCCATCTCATGGCTGTAACGCTACTACTCTTTACGTTACGACCATTCCCGCCGCGCTAAAATATTTTTTTTTTTTTTTGTACTACATAAATTTTGTACCCTCACAATATAAAGAATAAGTACATTTCATAAATCAAAATTATTGATTATATCAAATTTGTGCGACACTACTCAGTTTCGTCACAACTCAAAGGGAGAAAAGTGTATCAAAGGTTCTCTTTCATCGCTGTCTTGGCAAATATATGTACAATGGTGATTCACTTTATTTCATAGGCACTGTCAGCTATACGGACGTTGACTGTGATTTCATTGATTTTACGTATGTCTGTTGAACGTCGGACAGTTTGCAGCGTACAGTTAAACGTGGCATTAATTTATTTAGCGAGAAATTACGTTCGAACGAATGTTACGGTTACGGTCAGATAAGTTTGGAATTTTTCCAAAAAAAGAAATCACGCTGGGCTTTACCATTTCAACAGGAATGTATACCATGGGAAGTTTGGACAGTACAACTAGATTTAATAAAACATGAAAATGAAGACGATCGACAGATGTGTCGTGAGAACGTTTCGGATCTGTTGACGGAAAAAGTAATCTTCATAACGGAGCTAATGAATCGCCATGACTATGTACCAAAAACACCAAGTCAAAGCGAATTAGATCTAATATTCGATACATCGTATCCGGATGTGCAACCTTATTTGTTTAAATTTAATTATTCAACATCTGGTTCAAATGCGCCATCAATGGGTAATGTCGTGAAAAAGATTATTAAAGAGACGCTTGCAATGTGACTGCTGCATACAGCATATATTCTTATTTATAACGATCATAGCATTTTATAGTGCATATATTAGTAGTAGCACTATATAACACTATGATCGTCATAAATAATTTGGTCGTCGTCGTCGTCGAAAAGATGAAAAGCAAAACTAATAATGCAAACAGTTAACAAAAAATATCACTGATAAAATATTAACATCAGTGACTTCACAGTAGATGTAATAATTTTTATGTTAAATCAGTTCTGCTCTGTAAAATCACTGTTTCTTTTTTTGTTTTAGTTATTATTACTTTTTTATTAATCACTTTAATTTTCTATTTTGCCTTTTTATTAATTAACAAAACGGCATAACTCACATGACGACAACGCCGTTTCATCCAGCATCGAATGGCTTAGCAGAACGTTTTGTTCAATCATTCAAAACGTCCGTCAACAAGTGGGATTACCAGTCAAATCCGCATTACTTAAGTATGTCGCATTGTACAGGACTACACCCAATGCACAAGGTAAAACACCTGCAGAACTATTACATGGTCGTCCAGTCCGCACGCTTTTGAGCCAACTTTTTTAAAAACCCAACATTAGCCAAGCACAACCAATATACTGCAAAATACGCTGCCCATCAAAAAATTTAAGCTCGAAAAGAGAATATTACGCCGTAACGAAGTTATATTTAGTATATTGGTATATAAGTGAAGCAAGAAGATGCACTATATAATGCTATGATCGTCATAAATAAGAATATATGCTGTATGCTGCAGTCACATTGCAAGCGTCTCTTTTATAATCTTTTTCATGGCATTGCCCATTGATGGCGCTTTCGAACCAGATGTTGAATAATCATCCGTATACGATATATCGAATATGAGATCCAATTCGCTTTGACTCGGTGTTTTCGGTACATAATCATGTCGATTCATTAGCTCCGTTATATAGATTACTTTCTCCGTTAAGAGATCCGATACATTCTCCCGACACATCTGTCGATCGTCTTCATTTTCATGTTTTATTAAATCTAGTTGTACTGTCCAAACTTCCCATGGTATGCATTCCTGTTGAAATGGTAAAGCCTAGCGTGCTTTCTTCTTTTGGAAAAACTCCAAACTTATCTGACCGGAACCGCAACTTTCGTTCAAACGCAATTTCTCGCTAAATAAATTAATGGCACGTTTCACTGTACGCTGCAAACTGTCCGACGTACAAAAGACATACGTAAAATCAATGAAATCACAGTCAACGTCCGTATAGCCGCCAGTGCCTATGGAATACTGTGCATCACTATTGTACATATATTTGCCATGACAGCGATGAAATAGCACCGTATGAAAGATGCTAGCGACGGCCTCGTCCACCTGATGACCTTCCATCGTTAGGTCAAAGACCTGCGGGCTTGCGTTCGTATTACACAGAAAATTGTTTTTATTTACAGATGCAACAGCTACAGCAGCGCGGTTTGTTGTTAGCCTTTTTATCTAGTAATCTGCGGAAAATATCTAGCCTATATCTATTCTCTTTATATAAGTCATCATAAATTACTTTGTCATCAAAAGTACTTTTGATAAATAGTCCCGCCAACCGGAAAGTGCTGACAACATGTTTGCTGCGACCGAACAAAGCGGCCAACGACTGCGCTAAGTATCGAATATGTTGTACGAGGCGCATGGCTCGCTGAGTTGAACAGGTTAGGTTCGAGGATTAAGAAAAAACTTAAACTTAGACTTGAGGGTTAATTTTTTAAAAGTATGAGCGCGATCGACATCCGCAAAGTAATTTGTCATTTACCGAGTAAACTTGGCAGTTTAAAATAATTGGCGCCCAAACTTGATAAAGAACAACAACAAACGACGCTGAATCAAATAAAAATAAGTAAACGAGAGGAACAACAAGAATACCATAATTATACAAGCACCTGAATAATTTAAGAAATTATAATGATCATGTCAATGGAGTGTTCAGTGAAAATAAAATAGTTAATAAAAAATATTAAGTTGGGAAATTTAAATTTATTTTGTGTCTGTCTGATAGGAAAATTTTTGCATTTGGACAAAAGAATCCTTTGCATTTAAAAGAAAATAGTGTAAAAGTAGAAAACAAAATTTTCCTCAGTTATTAGCAAAGATAAGAAAAAACTTTTTGCATTGTGATTTTATAAAGTGGATAATTTTGAAAAATTAGTAGTTCTCTTTGGGTTTCCACTCCACTTCTATCTGAAGGCTTATGTTCATACACTTTACTATGTTCCTGGTATAATGTTCGTATATTTTCTGATTACTGATTTGACGCCCAGTGTTCAAATATTGCTCCAGCTGTTGATTTGACGCCCAGTGCTCAAATCCTCTATTTGACGCCCAGTGTTCAAATATTGTTCTAACTATCGCTTTGAAACCCACTGTTCAAAACTTTATATGAAGGCCGTTGTTCAAATATTTGTCTAACCATTCAGTTCAAGTCCCAAAGTCAGACTGGCCTTTGGTGTAAAATGCCACTCCTTTTATACTCTTTTCTGTTAACGAGCAGCAACAACAGTGCATACAGAATTACTGTACGTTTCGTGTTGCTTTTACCGCTCAATAGTAAGGACACCGCTACTCCACAGCCGTCCTGCTGAAATTCCATGTTTGATTTTCGCGCCAAAACGATACCAGTGCCGCTGACTCGGTGTTTGACTTTTGCCGGTCATTGACCCTGTTGCGTAATGTACATGCGACCAGCTACTATAGTAAGCAGCAAGTCGTATAAAAATAGCATTCCATCTCTAGCTGTGCATTTTATACCTGTTATATTACTCAGGCACCATAATCACCCATCTCATGGCTGTAACACTACTACTCTTCACGTTACGACCATTCCCACCGCGCTAAAATATTATCAATTTTTTTTTTTAGGCCCTGTACCGAAGGTACAAGAGCCTATTGGTTTTGTGCAAATGTATGTAACAGGTAGAAATAATAATCGGAGACCCCCCAAAGTTACCCCCATTATGGTCAGGAGCGATAGAGGAGTCGATATAGACATGTCCGTCTGTCCGTCCGTCCGTCTGGCCGTCCGTATGAACGAAAGGATCCTCGGAAACGGTAATAGATAGAGACTTCGTGTTTTTTGCATTCGACTAGGACTGCTCCGGAATTATACAAGTTTATTTTAAAAACTTGCCCCTCCCCCCCCTTCCCCATAAAATTACCCCCAAGGGTAAAAATTTCTTCGGCACAAAAAAAAGTAAGTATGCCAGTATAGAGATATCGTCCTTCTTAGCAAAAATCCGAAAAGTTCATCAAAATCGGATAATAAATGACGATTTTATAAGCAATTGAATTTGAGCGACCCCCTTTTTCGTTTCATACATAAAAAAATGTTTTAAAAGGCCCTTAGTCGTGCAGTGAGAAGTGGTCATGTGTTTGGTCATAAGCTAGGGGAACATTTAATGTGTTTGTTAGGCGACCTGCACTGGTACAGGGCCTCTTACAGTCGGTTACTCCCGACTGTGATTTTCTTACTTGTTTTTTTTGTACTACATAAATTTTGTTCCCTCACAATATAAAGAATAAGTACATTTCATAAATCAAAATTATTGATTATATCAAATTTGTGCGACACTACTAAGTTTCGTCACAACGCAAAGGGAGAAAAATGTATCTTTTTTCGTTATTATGTTTTGGCTGTTTTCACATTTTAGCCTAAGCTCCATCCATAATATAAAATAATCACTGTAAGCTAGCTGCTCCTGTTGCAGTTTAAGTGTTGTATCATATGCATCTTTAAATGCATCAATATAGAGCTCAACCCAGTCCCACTCAACGTCAATAATAAACGTAGATTCCGTCTCAATAAAACTCTTTAAGTCAAATAGTTTGACCAACATCAAATATGTTGAGTTCCACCTTATAGTGACATTCAGAGTTCGAATGTTTTTATTTTGGTCAATCAAGGTACGTCTGCAATAAAATCAATTATATTGTCATATCCTACTCCTACTAATATTATAAATGCGAAAGTTTGTATGTATGTATGTATGGATGTTCCTCACATACGGCTAAACCGCTCAACCCATTCGTCTGAATTTTGGAATAGAGATAGATGGGATGATGGAAATGAACATAGGCTACGTTTTGACAAAAACGGCGGTGGCGTTGCCCCTCCCCCCATATAGGCTACAATCAAAATTTGTCACATCTTTGCATCCATTTAAGGCACAAAAATTAAATTTGGTATACATGTTAAGAGGATGAGGAGAAGTCAACCTTTTAAGTTTGGACAAAATCGGAGGGGGCGTTGCCCCACCTACCATCATCATTAAGAAACTCAATAGCCTTCACCATATTTCTGCCATTTTCGGATGTACTCTTCCGATACTCTTCTGTCTGCTACTTTTTGGCCTAAAGGCATTGTCGTGCATGCATACGTTTATAAAAATAAACGTGCTTCATTCCTTATTCACTATCAAAATGTGAAAGGGCTAAGAACTAAACTTAGAGATTTGTACCTTAAAAGTTTATCTGAGAGTGCTGACGTCATTGTTTTTACTGAAACATGGCATCAACTTCATATCTTAAATTCTGAAATATTCTGTGACAACTTTGTTTCATTTCGGAAAGATCGTTCTAACCGATATGGGGAGGTGTAATGATATCTGTTAAATCATATCTGACGGCTGAAGAAATTTGCATTGCTAATATTGAATTTATAATATATGTGTAAAAAATTCATTTTGTGATTTTAACATACAAGTTACTTGCTAAAACATCCCTCCGTCTTCGGAAATAAGCATTTACTTTATGCTACAGCGATTTCACGTATAGCTACAGGGTTACGGGATGGAGATCATATTATAGTTATGAGAGATTTTAATTTACTCAATATAAAATGATTCATGACTGACTAGCTTTTACCCGCGACTTCGTCTGCGGATCTTCCGATAAAAAATAGTATATTATTTTTCTTATTTTGCCTCATTTGTGAAACTATAGGGGGTGGTGTACCGCTCTCTAATTTTGACCAAACTTAACCCGTTTACTTATGACAAATTTTGATTATCGCTAATAGGGGCGGTGGGGCAACGCCCCCTCCGATTTTGTCCAAACTTAACAGACTGACTTCTCCGCATCCTCTTAACATGTATACAAAATTTCATCTCTGTACATTAAATGGCTGCAAAGATATGACAAATTTTGATTATCGCTTATATGCAACGCCCCCTCCGATTTTGTCCAAACTTAACAGGTTGACTTCTCCACATCCTCTTAACATGTATACCAAATTTTATTTTTGTACCTTAAATGGATGCAAAGATATGACAAATTTTTATTGCCGCTTATATGGCGGTGGGGCAACACCCCCTCCGATTTTGTCCAAACTTAATAGGTTGACTTCTCCTCATCCTCTTAACATGTATACCAAATTTCATTTCTGTACCTTAAATGGATGCAAAGATTTGACAAATTTTGATTATCGCTTATATGCAACGCCCCCTCCGATTTTGTCCAAACTTAACAGGTTGACTTCTCCTCATCCTCTTAACATGTATACCAAATTTTATTTTTGTACCTTAAATGGATGCAAAGATATGACAAATTTTTATTGCCGCTTATATGGCGGTGGGGCAACACCCCCTCCGATTTTGTCCAAACTTAATAGGTTGACTTCTCCTCATCCTCTTAACATGTATACCAAATTTCATTTCTGTACCTTAAATGGATGCAAAGATTTGACAAATTTTGATTATCGCTTATATGCAACGCCCCCTCCGATTTTGTCCAAACTTAACAGGTTGACTTCTCCACATCCTCTTAACATGTATACCAAATTTTATTTTTGTACCTTAAATGGATGCTAAGATATGACAAATTTTTATTGCCGCTTATATGGCTGTGGGGCAACACCCCCTCCGATTTTGTCCAAACTTAATAAGTTGACTTCTCCTCAGCCTCTTAACATGTATACCAAATTTCATCTCTGTACAAATTTAGATTGTAGCTTATATTGTTGGTGGTTTGGCAACGCCCCTCCGATTTTGTCCAAACTTAACAGGTTGACTTCTCCTCATTCTTTTAACATGTATACCAAATTTCATCTCTGCTCCTTAAATGGAGGCAAAGATCTGACAAATTTTGGGGGGGTGGGGCAACGCCCCCTCCGATTTTGTCAAAACGTAGCCTATGTTCTTTTCCGTCATCCCATCTATCTCTTTTCCAAAATTCAGACGAATTGGTTGAGCGGTTTAGCCGCAAGAGAGGAACATCCATACATACATACATCCATACATACAAACTTTCGTATTTATAATAATATTCTAATTTAATACCAACTGCCAACATATATTTTCTTCTTGATTTGTCTTTGCAACTGTGTAACAACATTTACAATATTTTAGGTCGGTTTTTGGATCTGGTATTTGTTGACATTGCTTTCAATATATCCGTTAATAGAATACCTCCTGTAATATTACCAGAAGATAATTATCACCCAACTTTGCAGCTTTCTTTTCAGCTCGATAAAGTTCCTCGTGTGGGAAATGGTAAATCTCCTCAGCGTGTCAGATGTTTTAAGAAAACTGACTATGTGCATGCATGATACATGTAATGTATGTGTGCTAGCATTCGTACTTGTCGCCAAGAAGGATAGACGCTGACACAACAGTTATATCTGCGTCCACTGCTCCCCAGCCAGCATTTGGAAGACTGTGTTTGTCATAAATCATCTTGCTGAGTCTTTTTCGAGTCCCTTTGATGATCAAAAAGAGATTCATCTAATGCGCGTCTTAAAGAAGACTCGAAAATGACTCTTGCTTACGAGCAAAATGTAATTTCTTCAAAGAACAGTAACAAAATATGTGCAATCGCAAATTGATCATACAGATGATTGAAATGTGATTATTAGCTGCATTGCAACAGCCGCAACAGCTGCAGTGTACCATTTTCTAGGTAGGGTACCATTTTCTCCCGACAAAAGTATAATTTATGATCAGAAAATGAGCGCATTTATGATTATTTTAATCAGACAGAGGACTCGAAAAAGACTGGAATGTGATCCGAAATTTAATAAAATGCTGGCTGGGTACTGCTGTGTAAAGCAAGAACACAATCGTTATGTACTCTATGTACATATACATATATAAAGGGTGTTTTTTTTTCGAGGTATAGAACTTTAAGTTGGCATTACTGTTCAAGATGGCGACCGATTTAACAGCTGTCAAGTGATTTATTCTCAGTTTGGTTTGGCAATTCATCATGAATAGACTCACGCCTGAACAACGCTTGCAAATAGTGCAATTTTATTTCGAAAATAAAGGTTCTGTGCGGAATACGTATCGCGCACTACGTCCATTTTATCGTCGACAAAATCGTCCATCAGAGCAGTTAATTCGATTAACCATGGAACGTTTTCGCACCACGTTTACTCTTATTGATAACTCGCATCCCCAGAGACGCCGTACGGTGCGTACAGAAGAAGCTATTGCTGCTGTAGAGCGTAGCATTGAGGAAGACCCGAATGAGTCTATCCGCCATCGAGCACTATGATGGCCAGAACGTTACAGTCAATGGTGATCGGTATAGAGCCATGATTACTAACTTTTTCATTCCTGAATTGAACAACCATGATGTCCAGGAGCTGTGGTTCTAACAAGACGGCGCAACATGTCACACAGCTCGTGCCACAATCGATTTATTGAAAGACACGTTTGGTGACCGCCTAATTTCACGTTTTGGACCTGTGAATTGGCCTCCAAGATCTTGTGATTTAACACCGCTAGACTACTTTCTGTGGGGCTATGTAAAGTCATCGGTCTATGCGGATAAGCCACAAACGCTTGAACATTCGCCGTGTTATTGCCGATATACGGCCACAAATGTTGGAAAAAGTCATCGAAAATTGGACGTCCAGATTGTACTACATCCGAGCCAGCAGTGGCGGTCATATGCCAGAAATCATATTTAAAATGTAATGCCACAAGATTATCTTTCGGATAAATAAAATTCATGTCAATCGAATAATCCATCGTTGTTTTATTGCAATTTATAGTTCTATACCTCTAAAAAACACCCTTTATATATATGAAGAGTTACAATTTGTTATGTATGTATTAGTTTATTGTTGAAGTGACGCTGCTTCAGCAAAGACTTTTGCTTCCTTTTAGTTCAGTTGGTGATCGTAGTTTAAAACGACAAGTCGTGGCATAAAATAAAAAGATCAAATAAAAGAAAAGGAAACTAAACATACATATGAACTTTGTGCATTTATTGAAATTGGCTGGTGGTATTGTTGCCGCATTGGTGACGTCGTTTCTGACGTCGGAAGAAGTTACATCGATGTAGAAAAAACATTATAATTGAATACCTACATAAGTGACTCATTTCTTGTTTTAGCGAAAAATGAAGGCAAACAAGCGCAAGTAGCATCTGCTCAGGCAGAATCAGTACAATCGGGTTTTACTTTTATGTTAACACAAGAAAGTTATAAAGAAAAACGAATTTCTTTTCTTTTGGATTCTGGAGCGTCAGATCATTTTATAATTAAAGAAGAATTGTTCACAAAAGTTACCAATTTAGAAGTATCTATAAAAATTGCTGTAGCAAAATGTGGCGAATACATTTATGCAACAAAGAAAGGTACAGTGGACTTGTGCAGTGACTCTTTGAGCACAATTTGTTTTCAAAATGTGCTTTTTTGACCTGATGTTCCAGAAAATCTAATCTCAGTCAAAAAGATGCAGGATGCGGGGCTGACTGTTGTGTTTCATCCAGGAGGTGTTACAGTCAGTAAAAATAGCGAATGTACTATGAATGGAAAATACATTAACAATGTTCCGAAGGTTAGTTTTTCTATACCAAAATTCGCATACGCATCAAATGCAAATAAAATGAATAATTATAGTTTATGGCATGAGAGATTGGGGCATATAAGTAAAGGATGTTGATATGCTAAGTAGTGTACAGCCAAATAATGAACTATGTGAGACTTGTATAAAAGGAAAGCAAGCTAGACTTAGTTTTGAAAAGTTTAAAAATAAAGATTATATAAGGCGGCCATTATTTGTCGTTCATTCATATGTATGTGGTCCGATTTCACCTTCAACTATCGATAAAAAGAATTATTATGTTGTATTCATTGATCAGTATACTCATTACTGTGTAACATATTTAGTGACTTTTAAGTCTGATGTTTTTGCCGTTTTTAAAGACTTTATTGGAAAAAGTGAAGTGCACTTTAATATAAAAGTTGTGAACTTTTATATTGATAATGGCAGGGAGTATTTATCAAATGAAATGCGAGAGTTTTGTATTGAAAAAGGCATTAGTTACCACTTAACAGTTCCACTTACCCCACAATTAAATGGTGTATACGAAAGATCTATAACGGAAATAGCTCATGATTTAGTTATAGGGGCAAAGTTACAGAAATATTTCTGGGGTGAAGCTGTATTAACAGCTACATATTTAATTAATAGGAGCCCAAGTAATGCATTAAAAGAATGCAAGAAAACACCATATGAAATGTGGCTTAATAGAAAGCCATGTCTGAAAGATTTCGGTTCAACAGTATATGTTCATAACAAAATGAGAAAAAGTAAGTTTGATGAGAAATCATGAAAAGGTATACTGGTTGGATATGAACCAAATGGTTATAAAATATGGGATGTGGAAACTGGGAAATTTGAGAGAGAGCAAGAGATGT
This sequence comes from Leucophenga maculata, assembly GCA_035044805.1. NCBI lineage: Eukaryota > Metazoa > Arthropoda > Insecta > Diptera > Drosophilidae > Leucophenga > Leucophenga maculata. The sequence goes on along the minus strand of JAWNNP010000627.1, from coordinate 4,312 downwards.
TGTCGTTGACGAGACAAACATGGTAAATTCTAGAGCTGTGGTTGAAGTAAAGAACGTTGAATTCCATAATGAAAATATGGAATGTTTAGAAAAAGATTTCCATGATACCAGTAAAATTGGTGATATGTTGGAAATGGAAAATGTTCAAAATATCTTATCAAGTGAAGATAAGAAAGAGAAATGATGAGTTACCAGATAAACAGCCTAGTGGTGTGGTAGTAGAAAAAGTGAATGCCGATCCAGTGGAGTATGGTGATATTACATCTAATGATGTAAGTGATCAAAATAAGAAATTCAACTCGCAAGCTGACATAAGAAAAAGTGATAGATTGAAGGATAGGCCAAAGTTATCTTATAGAGATATTATAAACAATTGTGTTATAAATGCTCAATCCTTTATAGGTAATATTCCTACCTCATTTGATGAAATCAAATATAGAATTGACAAGATACAGTGGGAAGAAGCTATTAAAGATGAACTGCATTCACATTCATTAAAAAAAACTTGGTCCCTTGTTCAAATGCCTGTAAACAAGAATATAGTTGATTGTAAATTGGTATGGTATTTACAATTAAACACAATGAATTTGGTAAGCCGATTATGACAAAACGTTTGCTCCGGTTGCTAGAATTACTAGCTTTAGACTTATTATGTCTTTTTCAAACCAATATAATTTGAAAGTACATCATATGGATGTAAAGACTGCCTTTCTAAATGACATATTAAAGGAAGAAATATGTATACATGAGAGTTCCTCAAGGCTTAGCTCCTGGTACCGACCAAGTTTGTAAATTAAATAAGACAATTTATTGTCTTAAGCAAGCGGCTAGATGTTGGTTTGAAATATTTGAGCAAGCATTACAAGAAATTGGCTTTACCAATTCGCCTGTAGATCGTTGTATTTATATTCTTGACAAAGGGAATACTTTAAAGAATATATATGTTTTGTTATATGTTGATGACCTAGTTCAACAGAAAATCTCCAAACAATGAATAACTTCAACTCCTATTTAAAGGGTCAATTTAAAATGACTGATTTATTAGAAATCAAATATTTTATTGGAATAAACATTGACAGAAATAATGGTTAGTTACAACTTAGTCAATCCGCATATATTTAAAATAGTTTAATAAAGTTTAAAAGGGATGAATGCAATCCTGTAAATTCATCACTTTCGTGTAAGCTCAATTACGATGCATTAAATTCTGATAGTGAATGTGAATCACCGTGTCGTAGCCTGATTGGATGTTAGATGCTATGCACTAGACCAGATCTGAGTACATCAGTTAATTTATTAAGTTGATACAGCCAAAAGAATAATACTGAGTTATGGCAATGTCTAAAAAGGGTTTTGAGATATCTAAAGGGAACCATTGACCTAAAATTAACTTTTAATAGAAATTTGATATATAATGATTTATTTATTGGATATGTAGATTCAGATTGGGGTGGAAGTGAAAGTGACAGAAGAAGTACAACAGGATATCTATTAAAATGTTTGAATCAAACCTTATTTGTTGGAGCACAAGAAAACAAAATTCTGTAGCAGCTTCATCAACTGAAGCAGAGTATATGGCTTTGTTTGAAACAGTCAGGGAAGCATTATGGTTAAAATCATTGTTAAAAGGGTAAATATTGAGTTACAGCAAGCAATTAAATTGTATGAAGACAATCAGGGCTGTATTTGTATTGCAAATAGTCCCTCTTGTCATAAACGATCAAAGCACAAAGACATAAAATACCATTTTTCAAGAGAACAGGTGGAAAATAAACTAATAAAAATTGAGTTTTTATCCACAGATAAACAACTTGCAGACATTTCAAAAAAGGCACTACTTGTACCTCGCTTCATTGATCTAAGACGCCAAATGGGTCTGACCGGCTAATTGATAATATAAGAATATATATTATAAAATAAAAAAAAAAAAAAGAATTATTAATATGTAAATTTAAATGATTTAAAAATTTTTAAAAAATATGTTTAAAATTTAGTTTTAAAATTTTAAAAGAAAACAAAATTTAACTTGTAAACTTGTATATGAGACATTCTCTGAAAATATTGCCCCTTAAAAAAAAGTTCTCCATTTTTATCTAGTAGCATGTGTGAAAACTAAAAATAGTATGATTTTAGGTCCGTGTATTCCAGGGTTGCCATACTGTCAGGGTTCAAACTTTTTTGCATGAAAATTTTCGAATCCCCATAACTTTTAAACAAATGAACAAATTTTAAAACACCAAAAGACTTTTCTGTGCACAATTTCTTAAAATTTAAAACTGTGTACCGTACAAATTTTTAAAATAAATATTTCATACAATTTTTTTTTTTTTATTTACAATTTGAATCTACGAACTATCTTAAGATAATCGGCCATGTCACGAGCATTCATTATAATTTTTTCGCCCAACTAAGCAAATAAATCGAAATTAAAAATAATATCACACATAATTGTTAACGTGCTGACAACCCTGCTCAATGCCCAACTGTTTCCGAATCAAATGTCCGAAAAGTGAAATCCCTCGTTTTTCCTTGACACCGAGGTTTTGCTCGAGGGATTTTAAAACCAATCCAACTGAATTTCGCTTTCGATTTACGTGACATGCCCGAATAAATAGATTTACAATTACACTTGATTAAATTACATCTATTATACTCTTATAGGCACAACATTAATTCTAACCGCTTAGTTTCATAATATGTTTTACATTGCTATATAACATTGTAATTTTAAAATAAATTAAGACCTATAAATTAATAGCTATACTAATTACTATAAGTTAAGTCTATGGAGGTCTAAAAGGTAGGTCAAGAACATGGAAACGTTTAAGTCTACGTATTTCTTGGCTGTTATCTAGCAGATTTATAGCTAGCGAATTGCTATGGTTTTCTAATTTTTCTAAGTATTTTAAACTTGCGGATTTTATTTCGTTTTTAACCGTACTAATGTTTAATTCCTTGTGAATACATTTATTAGTAACAAACCACGGTGCTTTACATATCTATCTTAATGTCTTAGATTGGTATCTCTGCAGAATTTCCATGTTGGAATTACTTGCTGTTCCCCATAACTGAATGGCTTTAAATTGATTTATACAATAGTATTTTGTTTTTCAAGCTTAGTCTGGATTTCGCATTAATCAGCCAATACATTCGTTTAGTTATATGCTTGAGCTGATTGACCTTCGCTTTAATATACGTTTTATATGTCAAACGACGGTCTAAGTGCATTCCCAGATAGTTAACACAATTGGTAACGGGTATAACTGAGTTGTTTATCGATACACTCGGACAATTATGTCTTCTTGTTGTGAAAATTATGTGTGATGACTTGTTTGCGTTAACCTTTATATTCCATTTGCTAAGCCAATCTGCCATTATGTTTATCTGATCTTGCAGAATGTTCGAAGCATCAGCAGCAATGTATGATGTAGCTAGGATAGCAGTGTCGTCAGCATAAGTTGTCACAGTAGCATTATCATTTATTGGCATGTCTGCAGTGTATATCGTGTATAGCACTGGTCCTAATACACTACCTTGGGGTATACCAGCTTTAATTGAACATATATTTGAAAATGAGTCTTTAACCTTTACATAAAAATACCTTTGGGTAAGATACGATTTTAGCATTAAATAAAAAGGAGCTGGATGAGTCTTTTTAATTTTATACAAAAGTCCATCGCGTCAAACTCTATCAAAAGCCTGTTGGATATCCAAAAATACAGCTGAGCAATAATGCTTCCTCTCTAGCGTGTGTGTAATAACTTCAACAACTCGGTGACATTGTTCAATAGTGCCATGTCCATTCTTGAAGCCGAATTGAATTTCTGGTATTATATCTCGTTCAGTACGCACTGGCAATAATCTGCGCAAAAATATTTTCTCGAATATTTTGGAGAATATCGCTAAGAGGCTTATAGGACGATAAGAAGTGATAATGTTGTCCGGTTTATTTGGCTTTGGAATTAATATAATCTCTGCACATTTCCACTGTGCTGGGAAATGATTGAGACGTAACATCGAGTTGTAGATACATGTAAGAAATGTGATTGATTTCTGACTAAGTGCTTTAATGGCAGCTGCATTTATGTATATTGTCATACCCAGGAGATTTTGAGACTTGAAGAAATTTGATTTCACTTGGCGTTTCTGCAACAGTTACATGTCTTAGTGGGAAGACCATTTGGCAGGGACTATCAAAGAATTGCCAAACTTCGTTCTTATCCTAACATTGAGTTATAGTCAAATGGTTCAAAAGTTGCCTCCAAGTGGTTTCCGAAAGCTTTAGCCTTACTTTCATTACTTCTGCACCATA
>JAWNNP010000619.1:0-27476 GCA_035044805.1 Leucophenga maculata | reverse complement strand
ACGAAAATAAAAATATATAAGACGCTGATACTCCCGGTCCTATTGTATGGCGCATAGGTATGGACCGTTATTGATTCGGATGAGACAGCGTTGAAAGTCTTTGAGAGAAAGATTCTTCGCAGGATTTCCGGTCCTATTAGAGTCGGCGAAGAGTTTAGGTCCCGTATGAACCGCGAGCTGTACGAGCTATTCGATGAGGTTGACATGGTCCAGCGCATAAAATTCCGGCGGCTGCACTGGGCTGGTCCACATTAACTCAGATTATGGAGGCTGGCGCGCCTTCCTAATGATGTGGTGATGATCGGTACACGGTTGACGGCCATTTAAGTAAGTAAGTAACTTTTTTTATAAGCCAGAAAAGTAAATGTATGTGTGGTAAACCAAGTTTTTGCCATTCCAATTTGTACATATAAGAACGTTTAGGCCCAAATATGGCCGCTTTATTTATCAGGTATAATAACTTTTGGACTTTTGAATGAAAGACTCGATTTACAATGTCATCCCGATATTATTTCTGGCTAATTAGGATTACATGTATTTTACGTATGTTATGGCACCTTGAGTTTTTTCATGAAGATACCTACCCAGTAAATGATGACGGCAATATTACCATTTGTCCAATATCATTGCTATGATCACTTAAATGCAAAGCGTCCTGCAAATGAACATAATTTTCAGCTTGTAATTTTGTTTTGTTACGTATGGAAGCTAACCGTTCCCAATTCAATTTTTGCATACTGATCTACCAAATATTGATTTAATAACATGTCGTATCTGAGTAAAACGTTATATTAGTAATTCATATAGGATATCAATTGAATAGCCGTCATCACCTCGACAAAATATCAAAGGATACTTTACATATACTTTACATACTTGACATATGAGCGATGTAGTTCCGAAATTTTATGGAGACTCTCGTCACGACTTTGTAGCACGATACCAAATTTTATTGTAATCTGGGATATCAGGAGGAACTCTTGCCATGGCAATTTTAAAGGATTATACATATATACCTATTATGTGACTGCAAAAAGTCTTGCAAAGACCTGAGTATAGAGCTATCAAGTGGTGATCTTGTATTATTATTATATATACGCGTATTACATCTATTAGCTGTTCAGCAATAAAATATATCTGCAAAAATTTGTGGTCATCAACTTGACATGGAAGAAGACTACCTGCACGGTGGTAAACCTGTCCATGGACTTTAAATGTTGACATAAATCGTGTTCAACCACTCGCTGGCTTTTGAATGATTTCATCTGAAAAGCGTTATTATACCGAAGAATATTACTTATAAATTCTGTATGTTATGGGTGATTTCCGTGCTCAACTATGTCGTCTAGTTTAATTTTCCCATTGGAATAACATAGACCCTTGGACTTATCGCTCCATTTTAGAGCTGAGCAGCAGTATTGACAATAGTATAAGGAGAGTCTATAGATACCGCCGTATTGCTTTTGTAATTAATTGCGAAATCGTAATTCATCGCAGAATATTCTTTATGGGACCATCTATTAGTATATTGCGTTATACTGCTATTATTTTGTAAAGTAATCCTTTACTGTCTATACCGAACGTGGTCATTACAAATCGGAGTTGTCTAACTTCAGGCGTTTCTGTTTCTGTTTGAGCATTAAAACAATGATCGAACCGTTCGATGCACCGCGTGCTCTTTGGAAAACATCTTAAACATCTCGTCAAATATTGCAGTTTGTTAAACGAACCTCAAACCAACCAAGCACAGTAATGCCAACTTGTCAAAAGCAAAAATTTAAATCATTCGGAGTGTTTGTTTTAATGAATTATTCAATTTCTTATGTTTCATATGTGAACTAAGATTAAAATAAAAATTGTGGTATATTTATTTTTTTAATTTAGTGTACAATAAATGTGTATTTAAACATACATTTTAGTAAAGAGTTCATTACAAAAAGTTAGCATGTCGCGAATAATTATACAATAGAATAGAGTAGCATATGATAGTGTTTTCGTTTAAATTGTACTACTTGGCGTGCAGAATATTTACAGATATTTGCTTTTCTTTAAGTTGTTATGTACTTTCAAAATTATATACATTTCGTCTCTTATTATTAACAAATTTTATTTATAATTTTTTCCCCCACCTAAGCAAATAAATCGAAACTAAAAATAATAACACACATTATTGTTATAGTGCTGACAACCCTGCTAATTCCCCAGCTATTTCCGAATCAAATGTCCGAAAAGTGAAAGCCCTCGATTTTCCGTGACACCGGGGCTTTGCTCGAGGGGTTTTTAAAACCAATCCAACCAAATTTCCCTTTCGATTTACGTGACATGCCCGAATATAAATTAGTTGTATGGATTAACAACCTCCGACAAATTTCACTCAACTACCAACCTATGCTCTTACATCAATCTTTTCTACTAAATAACCATACGGAACAAAATTAAACTAAATATTAATTTTTAAAATATGTAATATAATAATAGTGCTTATGTTATGAATGTCTTATGAGTCTTTATCTAAAGACAACAAACACAAAACCAAATTACGAAATATCCCTCAAATAATTATGTTCCGAAAGCAAGCAATTGTACCAAATGACAACACGAAAAAAATGCGACGCTAATATCTCTATATTCTTTAAAAAAGTTAAGAGAGCGTCATGGTTTCTACTAGTATAGGCATGAACCAAATTGTTCAACGCATTATTTTTTTTCCGACGCCTCCAACAAATATCGTAATATTTTAGCCATTGTACACAAAAACTTCACAAATTATACACTAAAAAACCATCCTACAATCCTATTCATTGGTGAAAACAGCATACATCGGTGCAGTAGTTTTTGAGTATATCGCGACCAGACAGACAGACGCGGCTTTGTTGTTTTATAATAGAACTTTGTTTTATAATATGCAGTGATTTAGTGATGCAATTACACTGAACAACACAAAATTAAGAACATTTTTGGGGAACATTTTTGGAGAACATTTGTTGAGACGTTTTTCCGATAGAAAGGATGAATCAACCTTGCTAGGTGACTTGTATGGCTTGGCACACAAAAGTCTATCCACAATACTCTATACGAGGAAATAATAAAAAACAAACTTAAATTTTTTAACGCAGCAGATAAAAGTGGCGCTAAACACACTATAATAAGGGCAAAGGATCTATATGCAGGAGAGTGCCTTAACAACTTCTTGCAGGGCATTAAAGGTCAGAACTTCTCGAATTTAGAAGAGGCCTGACAGCATATGTCCAACGAGAGGGACATATTCATGCAGGAGAAAAGCTAGTAAAAAGGCTATTCGCAATCAAAGCGGACAAAGCTCCTCTTCCTCCTAACCACATATGTAACAGGAATTATCAGGAACGTAGTCGCAACACCCCCTATTCACGGGGACAGCAGACGCCACGTTCAAACACTTCTACACTGGCCATAATACCGTCAAAGTTGGAGCCAGTAGATAATAGGAGTGGGCAGGCCCGTTTTAAATCAAGTAATTCGGGCATTACGAAACAAAGTTTTCAATTTGCTCGTCAACTCAATAATATCGGAGTAGACGACGATCAGGAAAAAGAGCATACTGAACTCTGTACTATCGAGGAGGGTCAAATTTTCAAATATCAGCCTCGGAGAACCAACCGGATATATAAGTAACAACGATTGGGATCTACCTTACCGTTTATTTATGTAAGCTCCCCATTCGGACAGCCATTACGGTTTCTTTTAGACACCGAATCTACTAACTCATTCTTTTACCCTACCTTTGTGCCTAAAAAACAACAAATGTACGAGCATAAAATCGAGAAAAAAGTAAATTACAGTATGTTCAAAGAATTTGAAAGATTAATGTTTTTTCTCTTTATATTAAGAATGAATCTTTTTTTAAAGGTTGATTGGTAGGGACATTTTAAAGAAACTTGAGGCAAATATTGACCTTCGATATTCCACTTTAAGGACACCAAGTACAACCCTCGAGATCCATTTCGAACCTAACGTATACTCGATTCCTGGACTTTCGAAAGGCGTGTTTCAAGTACCTGTCCAATTAAATGAAGGACAGTTTTACTGTAATAACACGCAAATTCACTAAGGACTAATTCTACCGAGAAGGGGATGCTTTGACCTTTTCAAGTAATGTTTGGCATGCCATTCCCACTGTAAACGACATTCCGATATACACAAAAACATATCGTTATCCTTACAAACATAAGGAAGAGGTTAAACGACAAATTGCTAGTATGCTACGACTTCAGGAGACTGGTCGAGAAAACTGTCTCAGATAGGTACCAAATTCCTAACATTAATGTTATTCTTGATAATGTGGGGAAAACAGCCTATTATTCTAAGATTGACTTCGCGAGTTGATTTCACCAGATAGAAATAAAGCCGTCTGACTTTCCTAAAACTGCTTTTATTGTCGAAGGTGGGCATTACGAATTTATCAGGATGCCTTTCGGCCTAAAAAACTCACCTGCTTCGTTTCAACGTGTTGTGGACAATGTCCTAGTGAACCTAGTCGACAAAGTTTGTCTAGTATATTTAGACGACATTATTGTGTTTTCACCCTCACTTCAGAAACAAATAGAAGATCTACGCTCGGTATTCAGTACACTTCAAAAAACGAATTTTAAGATTCGTGTAGAAAAGTGGGATTTCTTCCGCAAAGACTTTTTAGGCCACGTAGTTACGGGAGATGGTATAAAACCAAATCCCAACAAAATTGAAGCAGTTAAGAGATTTCCAATGCCTAGGACCCGAAGACAGATTAACCATTTCTTGGGCCTACTTGATTATTATAGGAAATTTATTAAAGATTTCGCAAAAATAACCAAGCCTCTCACAAAAAGAAAAAGCCATCAAAAAATTTAGAATGGATGACGAATACGTTGCCCAGTAGTTGCAGTAGTTCTACAAATCACTACTTTGCAATGATTCAACACCCAAATTCAGATACCAATTTCAGTGAACTATTGAACGAATTCAATAACCAAGTTATTTTTAAAATTGTTCAGAACTCCGGGAAATTGTCCGAAGCACCTTACAAACGGAAAATAGGACGTACCTTTTCGGAAGCAAGTTTTGATTTGCATAAAGTAAAAAAATTACTTAAAAGCGTTTTAAAACCAAACGGTATTTGTGTAATCTTTACATTCGACGAAATTTTCAGTATAAAACAAAAGTCATATTCGATTAACTTTTCACAAGGTGCCCTCTACAACATCTATCGTTGTATGGTCATCCTACCCGACATAAGATCTACAGATGACCAAGAGCAGGCAATTCGCCGATATCACGTTGACAATAACAACAGAGGAATGGATGAAACATTTTTACACCTTAAAAGACAAGTCTGCTTTCCCAATATGCGGTCGAATATCAGACAAACATTACATAACTGTGACATATGTATGTATGATAGGTACCCTCAACACCTCGTCTTTCAAATTCTTAAAACACCAGCAAAGCCACATTTAGAGATTTCTGTAAACAAAACAACATTGTTTTACATTTTACGTCATTTCAACAATCTTCGAGCAACGCTCCAGTTGAAAGGTTGCATTCCACTCTCACGGACATCTATAGAATCATATTACAAGAACGAAAAAAAACTAAGCTTTTTTGCGAGCATGATGAGGTGTTCGCGGAAACGGTAATAACGTGTAATAACGCCATACACTTTGCCACTAAGCTGACACCTTATGAATTATTCAGTGATAGAACCCACAGTTTCAACTAAACAGTGGAATTTAATACCAAACACGCGTTCAAGAATTGTGCAGAGCAATTCAAACAAAGCATACTAACTATGCGTATGGACAATGACCACCACTCACAATTAAACAATGTTTACTGCGGCAATCCTTCCGCATTAAACTTTCTGCCGGTCAGCGACACACATTCCGCAAAAGCTGCAGCAGCGACTTCACAAGCAGACAAGCAAACGTCGACAGCATAATTTTAAGCTAGAGTAAGCTTAAAATTAGTATATATAGTAATTGTTAGTATAAATATAATGCGACACTTGAGTCGCTTAAGTAAATATGTAAATGTATTTTATAAGATTTGAATTCGCTGCTAGCTATTTAAGAATTATTGTTTCTACCTAGCTTCTTGGTCTACTTGAATACTAAGAAATTGTGAATAAGTTAAATCGAAGAATTTTTATTAGAATTACAACCGATAATTGAGAAATTTTATTTCGATTACAACTACGATTGATAATCAAGGAATTCTATCTCAACAACGACTACGAAAGTTATCTCCCGCGTTCAGGGATGCGTTCACAGCAATTTATATTAAGTATCCCTATCTCACTCCTGCACAAAAATTGTATTATCTGAGATATAAAACAGAAGATAAAGCCGATATGATAGTCAAAAGATTCGGTCTGTGCGACGGAATTTGAGCTAGCGTGGCAGGCACTTAAAAATCGGTATGAAAATAACCGTTTATTAGTTGACCTTTAACTAAAAAGTGTATTCAATATACCACTGGCGCCAGTACAAAATTCAATCCACCATAAATGACTGCATGTCAGTTCTCTATTAGTTTATTTGGCGTCAACAAAAATGCAAGAGGAAACCTTAACTCTTTGGGAGCAGTCTCTAGAGTTACATCGGGAATTACCTACCTGGTCGCAAATGAGTTATTTCTTATTCAAAAGAATAGAAATCTTAGAAAGAGTGAATACGATGAAATTGACAAAACGATCACCAAATCCACACTATTTACACAATAAGACACAATCATTATACATGCAAGGAAAAACTAGTAAAGTTGAGTGTAAATATTGTTATCAAGAGATTTCGATTCGATTTGAATTCGTAAAAAATTCAAAATTGTGCGTAAATTGCCTATCTTCTGCTCATCAAAGAAGAAACTGCAAAAGCTCCATGACGTGCTCTAGTTGCAAGAAGCCGTACCACACTTTTCCCGAGCTTATGACCACTTCTTTTTATTTATTTATTACAACTACATAAAAACTAAACAGTTGCTTTAACTTAATTATTTAACTTATTATTATATATTTAACTTATTATAGTTCTCAAATGAACATCTTGTTTCTAAAACTTATACGCTAAATAAATATGATCAAAGAGGAAAGTTACGACCACTCAAACCCGTTGGAGGATTTTTGTTTGGTTGCCCAGTTGACCGACTGTGCCTCGACTCACAGCCATGGGGTGGTCCAGGCAGTCGTAATTACAAATAAAAAGATTGAAATGAAAATATGAAATTTAATGAAGCACAGAATTAAGGACAGATTCTTTTATATAGTTCAAAGAATAATTGTAGGAGAATAGGTGCGAATATTTGTTGAAGGTATAGCAGAGAGACCGAAGTGAATCGTGGCAAGCATAGTTTTTTGTACAAAATGACAACCATAATGGCACATAGTTACGGGTAAAGCGTGAGGGAACATTGGAGTCAATAAGGAGAATCAACTTCCCCACAAAGAAGCTTGTGAAGGAAAACAACTGAGAGCATTGACCGTCGAGCAGAAAGTTTTAATCGATCCCTATATGGAGGGAGATGTATATCAGAAGCCCAATTGAGGTTTCTGTGAGCAAATAACAGAAACTGTTTTTGAACAGACTCGATACGATCTTAGTGGATTGCATAATATGGGTTCCAAACACATGTATAAAAGTTTAGTAGTATAAGGGTCATAAAATTCCTTGGAATTAATAAAGCCAAGAACACCTTCAGCTTTATTAACCATGCACACAATATGATTGTTGTAGCTTAATTTAGGGTCAACCGAAATCATTAATAAAAATTTCTCGACTAAGGTTATGAACACCCAGAAAGTAGATCATAATAAATGGTTTTCTGCGATGGAATGTTACGCATTTACATTTAGAGATATTGATGGAATGTTACGCATTTACATTTAGAGATATTTAAATTAAGGTAGTTTGCTAAGCACCAAATATGTAAACAGTTCAAATCAGATTGTAATAGACTATGTTAGAAACATCAGAATATGACAAACATAGTTTGAAATTATCAGCATACATCAATACATGAGCATGATTTATTGCTAAAGGGAGATAATTCATAAATAAAAAAAAGGGCAATGGCCCAGGATGACTACCTTGTGGAACACCAGAAGGCACATCTATAGATTTCGATAAGCAATTGTTAAATAAGAGTTTTTGAGACCTTTCTACAAGGTAGGACTGTGTCCAATTTACAAAAGAGTGAGGAAATTCAAAAGCTTTCAGTTTTTGTATAAGGTGACTATGACATACACTGTCAAAATAAACACTGTATAAATAACATCAGTCTGGCGGCCAGACACAAAGCCTTTATTTACGATAGAAGTGAATTCTAAAAGGTTGGTAGAAATGGATCTGCCTTTAACAAATCCATGTTGCAAAGGACTAACCAATGACATATCCGATCGTTGCAATTGATCAGTGATAATTTGTTCAAATAATTTAGGTATAGCACTTAGTTTAGCAATACCTCTATAATTCGACACATCATACTTACTGCCCTTCTTATGTAAAGGGATAATAAAAGATTGTTTCCAAAGAGTTGGGAATTTGCTTTGTTTTATAGAAAGTTTAAAAAGAAAAGACAATGGAGCACAAATAGAACTGGCACATTGTATTAGTATACAACTAGGAATATTATCAGGACCAGGCAGGAATGAAAATTTAATAGATTTAAGAGAAATTAGCACATTAGATACGGTAATTACCGGAAATAATATCAAGTCGTATAGTGAGATAACATATGGATACGATTTTGTACAGTTAGGAGAAGAATTAGTGTAAGTAGATTGAAGGAAAGAAGCAAATAAATCTGACATCTGAGAATCAGAGGATGCTTTATTACTATCAAGACGAAAGTTTGCGGGATATGCTGTATTTTTACGCTTAATATTGACAAAGTTGAAAAAACTTTGAGCTTTATTGCGCACATTGTTTTTGACACTTAATAAATTAGCAGCGTAACACTGTTTATTTAATGAGTTAAAGTTAGAGCGAGCAATAGAAAAATTACTGTAATCGAAAGTGGAACCGGTTACTTTGAATTTTTTAAAAAGGCGAGATTTAATATTTTTTAAACGACTGAGGCTACAAGAGAACCGCGGTAGCCTATTGGCTGAATTTGACACAGTTGTGTAAGGAATAGAAAAAATTCAATGCCGCCTCAACGTCAGTGCATGAAATTTTTACACATATGAATTCAATAAATTCAATATCAGAGATGATTTAACAGATATCAGTACACCTCCCCCATTTCGATTAGAACGCTCTTTCCGAAATGAAACAAAGCTGTCACAGAATATTTCAGAATTTTATTTCTATCAGAATTTATAATATGCGGTTGAAGCCATGTTTCAGTAAAAACAATGACGTCAGATAAACTTTTAAGGTACAGATCTCTAAGTTTAGTTCTTAGCCCTCTCACATTTTGATAGTGAATAAGGAAAGAAACCAAACTTAGTTTTTTGGTATGTTGGAAGAATAACCAGGTAATTCAACTGCATTTTGCTCTAAAACACGTTTTTTTTTATAAACGTATTCATGCACGACAATGCCCTTAAGCCAAAAAGTAGCAGACAGAACAACGATACCGGAACAATCACCTTAAAGGATGAAATTGAGCGAGAGTAACTAAAATTGAATTTCGAAAGCGAAACATTTGGTGAAGAATCTAGTTGTGAGTTAATGTTAGCTTTGATATCATCTTCTGTAGTAGTTGCTGCAAGGCGAGAAATAAATATTGACTTACGTGTAGCAACAACAGTAAGCCCAGTAGGTTTCTGAGCATTCGAAATACGTACAGAAGCAGGATTGGCGTGAATTGCAGCCGTTTCAACATCCATTGAAACAACATGTGGCTGCACAGATGGACTGGAGTTTGTCAAACTTGTTTCGAGACTCCTTTGGAGGTTCTACAACTGACATAAAATCAGCTGTTAGCTCCATAGAGTTGCTATCAAGATTTGCTACTGGTGTAGCAAAAACCGGAGAACCAATCGGTAAAGTTTGTTTTACCGGCTCGTTAGGCAGAGAAATCGTTAAAGTAGGCATTGCCTTTGCACTATGGTTTTTTTCCCTTTTTTTTTTGGCATAAATTCGAAGTTTAGTGATATTAACCCCAAATTTGGTTTATAATTATACTTTGGTATCCTAAGATGAACTACAAACTTGTTTTTCGATTTCACGATTTTTACTACATATATTCGTTTTATAGCCGATATGACCGAATAACACAACATTTTTTGTTTATAAATCTCTTGGTTTGCAATTTATTTTATAAGCGAATTTTAAGGTCCTTCAATCTATTATTCAGGAATAGGTGAGATTTCAATTATTGTTGCATATATCCGCCATATAACCGGTGCAGAACTTGACAGCAATATCAATTTGAGAGTAAAAATATTAAGTAAAAATAATAGTAGTTATGGTAAAGTACTTTCGAGGAAAGTCATAATAATTTTGATCAATATACACACACTTATTCTTCATCAGAACAAATGACGTCAAGTCCTGGTTCATCATCTTCATATTCATCTCCATCATCCTCTTCCTCCTCATTCGCTTCAACATTATGGTCGTTATTCTCGTCGCTCTGTCGATCAACTTTATCTGTAAAAATTTCTGGTGTTTGCAAGAGCGCGATAACGTCTTCTGGTATGATTTTTGTTTTGTTTTTATTTTGTCTTTCTTTCAAAAATTTACTAGACAATAAAAGGTCCGAACTATCCATAGCTTTATTGAAGACGTCTGTCAAGTTGTCCACTCGACTGCACTTTTTTGCGTAATTCCTTCTGTCGGTCTTGTCCAATTTATTCCAAGATTCAGATGCTTGTTCTGCAAGAGAACCAACAGGCACAAAGCAAGAATTTATTATTTGGTGCCCATGCACTAACACTTTATGAACCGTTGGCGACATAGGGTACCAATCATACTTGTTTCGGTATACCACAGAATTCTTTGAATTTCGTAGTCAATTGTTTGATTAACAACGATGTACATATTTTGTTAAGGCGACCGTTAAGCACGACTGAGTTGATGTTCAGTGAGAACTGCATTTTGAGTCATCAAATTCGTCTTTCGGTAATAGAGATTCTTCCTCTCGGTCAGCCTCTTTTGTGACACAAGCATCATCCGTCTACTTCTCATGTCGTACATGAATTTTTTTCGAGCGATGATAGCTCCCCGGATGTTTACTCACATTTTGCATCGAATATTCAATCGATAGTACTTCCGACAGCACTCGTTAATGGTAATCATAACGGCGAAAGTTTTGTGTGACGTGCACTTATTGACCAGGGTTCTCAAAGTCGTTTATTGCCGAAAGGACGCAAAAACGGTTAGCATTGCCTGAATTCACCAACATTTCAGGGATGGGTGGTACCTTGTTCAGAGGGCGTCTAAAGTGTGTCCTCTCACGTTGACCACAAAGGATAAAAAAGCTTCGGTTTTCGTTCAGGCAATTGTTTTGCCGAAATTAACCAACTGTTTTGTCCTCGACTGCTGTTTTAAAAGAACACATCTCTAAAATAGATGACCTAGATCTAGCTGACCCGAGTTTCAATTAACCCGCTCAGGCAGATTTAGTTATACGGTCTGACATAGCCCCCCAAATATTGTTAGCTGAATCTAGGAATCAGATTAGCGGAACTTTGCTCGCTCAGATTTTCGGGTGGATTCTGAGTGGGCCTCTTACCTCAACCACTTATATACCTTTGTGGTCGGACGAGAGTCTTAACACGCAGCTTCGCAGTTTTTGAGAACTTAAGTAAGTGAATACTCCGAAACCTAACTCGGACAGTGACATAAGGTGTAAGGAATTGCATAAGTCCATGAAATATCGAAATATCTCCCCTTTCGAAAGGAGTTTCCCAACATGGCTCTTCTCGAGGTGCGGCTATCGCTCAATATACTCGGATGCAGCGTACTCTGAGCAATAAACAAGAATTAAATATAGAGTATCACTCTGTGCTCAATGAATATTTAAATTTAAACCATATGACTGAAACTTCACCTCTAGAAGTACGTCAATCGGACAAAAATTTATCTTATTATTTGTCCCATCGTGCAGTTTTACGTCCTCAAAGTAAAACAACGAAAGTGCAACTGGTTTTTAACGCCTCTAAAAAGTCCCAGAATAAGGTGTCCTTCAATAACAAAGCGTCAGATACTCTCCTATGTGACTGCTTTGTTTTACCCAGCAGGCTGGCTTACACTAATTATAGTGCAAGGCAAGTTATTACTGCATCAACTCTGGCTTGAAGGCGAGGGTTGGGACGACGCGGTAAAACCTCTTTCGCTAAATATTTCTTTAAGGATCTTTTTGTTATTAAGGCGATACGAATTCCACGCTAGATCGGTCTCCTAACTCGGATATACAGTTGCATGGAATTTTTGATACTTCAGAGAAAGCACCTCTCCTGTGGGCGTAATTTCGTCAAAACAGCTTGTAGAAAAGAGTAATGTCGCACAGCTGCAAACTAAAGCCTCCCACGAGAGCGGTATTGCTGACTCGGCTGATCAAACACATTCTAGCTTACGCCTTTTAATTACAAGCTTTAATTGTGGTCTGATTCCGCGATCGTGCTGGCCTGGTTAGACAAACTTTCTTATGTCTAAAAGACTTACGTAGCGAATCGCATTCCTCTCATTCGAGAAAACGTCTCGAATCCTGCGTGAAGGCATGTTATATCCAGTAATAACCCAGCAGACCTTAGAACTCGGCGGTGCTCCACCGATGAGCTGCAAAATTGTGTCCTATGGTGGAATGGACCGCCGTGGTTAACTGAGCCGTCTGATACTTGCCTATCTTTGCGGCCCAGTCATATATATATATATATATAAATATTCGAACCCAGCGATTGTAATAATTGGTCGGTTTTGCTAATACTATTGTGTATTTTAGAGATATATATACGTTGTTTTTTAAAAGGCTTTTACCAGTTTAGACATCGTTGAACTAAGTGTAAGAGAGATATTAAAAAATAAAAAAATAGTTTTTTAGGCTCATCAATGTCCAAACTACTACTGTTTCCTAACACGTAGTATGTTTTTATGAATTTAAAAACTATTTTGTTAGAAATGTGTTGATGAACGGCTGCACAATATTTATGGTATATGTACACACTAACATAAGCACATAAGTATACTCACGCATAAGACTAGAGAACGCATTCTCGTTCTATGTATAAGTATGAGTAGCACAAGGAGAGTAACAAACATGCACATGCACAACAAACATGCATAGTCTTAATATACAAATTTAGTCGTAAGAGAACAACAGATCAATGCGGACGCAACGCTGTAATACAGTCCACTAAAATCACTAAAATCAAAAAAAATCGTTAAATTAACAAAAATAAAAGAACATATAATAAGAATTCGAAGACACGCGTCTTATTCTTCATCATCGTGAACTTGTTGGTCCTTCGTAGTCGGATCTGGTGTTAATTATTACTCGGTATTTGCGGTAATTGTTCACAATTGAACTATTAAAAGTGCTTACAAGAGCGAGAGGTCGGTCAAAGGCAAGCATTACACGCCTGTTGACCTACCGAAAACACAACAACAACCCACGCGGCCACTGTGGCGCCGGTAAAAGATAACGAGCTTCCGAAAATTCAAATCAAACAGTTGGGTGGTGACTACAAAGAATTGCCTGCTTTTAAAAACATTTTTGAAAGCACTGTACACAATAAGCAACATTTGGGAGGACTCAGAAATTCCACTATTTGAAATCATTTTTAATCAACGAAGCTGCAAGTGTTATACGACATATATCGATCACAGACGCTGCATATGATACTGCATGGGAACGATTAAATGAACGATACAACAGACCACGTCACATTGTTAACTCATTGTTGGACACATTTATGAATCTGCCTGCTACCACAACTATAGATGTGTCGATTCTTCGTAAGGTGACTAATGGTGCAAATGAAGTCATACGCGGTTTGGATGCAGTTGGACAGACAAGTCGTGACTGCTGGATTAACTACATGATCTTAGCAAAAATTGATGCAGAATCCAGACGTAAATGGATAGAAACAAGCCGAGATGTTGAATCGCCAACTGTCGACGAGCTATTCAAATTTCTTGACGCACGCTGTGAGGAGTTTGAATTAAGTAACCGTACTGCTGCTGTAGAGATTAAGAGTGAGATATACAATAAAACAAAGAAAGCTGTTCGCACATTCGTTACGATTGACCGCGGTAAATGTTTAAAATGTAATTCAACGGAACATTTCTTGCATGAATGTTCTCAGTTTATCAACTTGACACTACAACACTACTTGACTACACTACAACAGCGTCCAAAGTGGACCACAAAGAATACAAACGTTTCAACTGGAAATGTCGTTCTAATCAAAGATTCGTGTACACCACCAGCATCATGGCCTCTAGCACAAGTTATTGAAACATACCCTGGACCTGATGGTTTGGTACTCGTCGTCAAGCTGAAAACTTCAACTGGAGAAACAACACGATCTATAACTAAGATTGCAGTATTACCTAATTCAGAAACCTTGTTTCAGGGCGGGCCGGGATGTTGATGAACGGCTGCACAATATTTATGATATATGTACACACTAACATAAGCACATAAGTATGCTCACACATAAGACTAGAGAACGCATTCTCGTTCTATGTATAAGTATGAGTAGCACAAGGAGAGTAACAAACATGCACATTATTGCATAGTCTTAATATACAAATTTAGTCGTAAGAGAACAACAGATCGGTGTGGACGGTAATACAGTCCAATAAAATCACTAAAATCAAGAAAATCGTTAAATTAACAAAAATAAAAGTACATTTAATAAGAATTCGAAGACACGCGTCTTATTCTTCCTCAAAATGCTTGCACGGTTCGTATTCTTTTAAAACTTTGGTAAAAATTCAAAAAAAGAGATTTCTTTTTAAGCTAAGTTCACACAGTGCCAGTTATCTGGCAGTAATAACAATTTTCGTTGAGTTTGCTGTTAAACCGTTTATTAAAATTTGTACATATTTCAAAATATTTTCAATGCATTGTGATGAGAGTGTCGAATATATTCTACCGTCTGAACAAGTATGGGATTCGTTTGCTCAAGTTCCCATTGTGAGAAAACAATGATTCTTGTTACAAACGATCCAAGCAACTCAGACGTCCGTTAGGACACGTATCTCCCGGATAGCCTCTGAACATTCCGTTCAGGGGTGAGCTAATGTGGGTTGGTGCACTGGGCTCGGGACCCGCCACAGTAAAAAAAAATCTCCAATGAAAACAAACAGGAAGCCTCGGAAGAAACCCTATGATGACGACCCCCGCAAACGATATAAGAATCAAGATTTACGGATATGCACCTGGAATGTCCGCAATGTCCTGGATAGTGCAAATGTCCAGCTGGTTGATGTCCTCGAAAGATGAAAGGCTGAAATCACCGCAATTCAAGAAATCCGAGGGATAGGACAGGGTTGCTCTAAAAAAGCATCCTATGATAACTACTATAGCTGCCATGCGAGTAAGCATGAATTTGGAAGAGAAGAGACGACGATGCTAAAGATGAGTTCTATGAGCGCTTGGAACGTCTGTACGAGCGCTGTCCCAAACACGATGTCGGATCTGGTGTTAATTATTACTCGGTATTTGCGGTAATTGTTCACAATTGAACTATTAAAAGTGCTTACAAGAGCGAGAGGTCGGTCAAAGGCAAGCATTACACGCCTGTTGACCTACCGAAAACACAACAACAACCCACGCGGCCACTGTGGCGCCGGTAAAAGATAACGAGCTTCCGAAAATTCAAATCAAACAGTTGGGTGGTGACTACAAAGAATTGCCTGCTTTTAAAAACATTTTTGAAAGCACTGTACACAATAAGCAACATTTGGGAGGACTCAGAAATTCCACTATTTGAAATCATTTTTAATCAACGAAGCTGCAAGTGTTGTACGACATATATCGATCACAGACGCTGCATATGATACTGCATGGGAACGATTAAATGAACGATACAACAGACCACGTCACATTGTTAACTCATTGTTGGACACATTTATGAATCTGCCTGCTACCACAACTATAGATGTGTCGATTCTTCGTAAGGTGACTGATGGTGCAAATGAAGTCATACGCGGTTTGGATGCAGTTGGACAGACAAGTCGTGACTGCTGGATTAACTACATGATCTTAGCAAAAATTGATACAGAATCCAGACGTAAATGGATAGAAACAAGCCGAGATGTTGAATCGCCAACTGTCGACGAGCTATTCAAATTTCTTGACGCACGCTGTGAGGAGTTTGAATTAAGTAACCGTACTGCTGCTGTAGAGATTAAGAGTGAGATATACAATAAAACAAAGAAAGCTGTTCGCACATTCGTTACGATTGACCGCGGTAAATGTTTAAAATGTAATTCAACGGAACATTTCTTGCATGAATGTTCTCAGTTTATCAACTTGACACTTGATCAACGCGACTACATTAAAACTAAATCGCTATGTTTTAATTGCTTAAAGCCCGGACACTCATCTTGTATGTGTCAATCAAAGTTTAGTTGCAAACATTGTAATGCCCGGCACCGCACACTCATACATTCGCAGGTAACAGCCGTTCAGACCACATATGGTCAGAACAAATTAAAATTCACTTCACCAACAAGGGTTGAGGTTCCGAGCATCCAGCCAAGGCAACACAACACAATCGCCATTTCAACAATATTTGGATGGGTCATAACGTCAATCGAATCTTCACACTCATCAGCAACTACAACATTGTTTACTACTATCGATATAGACGCCTCGCTTTAAAAGTTTTGGGAGTTAGAGGACATGAATCTCAACATTCAACAGAATACTGACAATGATATGGTTGAGCAGCACTTCCTCAACACACACACGCATGATTCCAATGGGAAGTATATCGTAGAGCTTCTATTCAAGGTGACAAATGCAGAGTTTGCAGACACACTTCAAGGAGCACTGACTCGCTTTTACTCAGTGGAACGTCGCCTACAAAGATATGAAAAATTACAACTGCAATACATACGTTTCATGCGAGAGTATATTCAACTAGGTCACATGCAAGAGCTTCAACCTGAGGAAGTCAGCACACCGACTAGGCAGATCTTCTATATGCCCCATCATCCAGTTATGGGACAGAAACTGAAAGTGGTATTCGACGGTTCATTTCGAGATGGTAGTGGCCACTCATTAAATGACACACTTTATATTGGGCCTAGTATTTTTTTTTTTTTTTTTTTTTTATGGGGGGGAAAGCATTAAAAGCCGAAAAGTGAGGGACTTCCACCCACTAAAACCTAACCCTACTCTCCGCATCCCTCCCGCGGTACTGAACCGTTAGGTATTACCTCACGAGGGGGAGATGGCCTGAAAACCTCGTCTAGAGTCTCATCTAGAGTTTGAAATCGACTTGCGCTGTCTTTCAGCGCGACGCAGGGATTGGATTATGTCTGCACATATGTGGCTAATTTGTAGCCAATTGTTTTGCGAGCTAAGTAGGATATCCATGGGCCTAGTATACAGCACAACCTGTTTGCTGTATGTCTACGATTTAGAATGCACAAATATGTTTTTTCGGCTGACATAGTCAAAATGTTTCGACAAATATGGGTCGCTAAAAACCATCGCAATTATCAACGAATTATATGGAGAAAATCCTTCTGCTCCGCTTAAACACTATCGATTATGTACAGTAACAGACGGCACAGCCTGTGCACCATTTCTAGCTGTCAGAGTGCTACAGCAACTGGCAAACGACTACAAGGAATGCTTATAAAATTCTCACAGATGATTTTTACGTCGACGACGTTTTAACAGGAGTAAACACTGAAGATGACCTACTAATACGGCGAGATGAGCTCATACAGCTAATGTCTCAAACACAACTGGAACTAGGAAAATGGGTATCAAATAGCAATCGCATCATCCAAGAAAACAACCCATCGGCATACAATTTTGAAAATTCGCAAAGTGTAACAACAAAGGTTCTTGGTATTCATGTACACCCAGATGAAGACACTTTGTCATACAAAGTATGTCTTACATCACAACTAGATAGTACTAAACGGCAGGTACTTTCAGACGTTTCACGCATCTTCGACCCACTTGGCTTACTTGCACCAGTGGTGGTTCAATTCCAGATTTTATTTCAAGAATTATGGCTTCTCAACTTAAGCTGCGACACTCAGCTCCCACTTAAAATAGCTGAACGATGGCAAAAATATGGCAATGACATCATCATGCTACGTCAACTCAAACTACCACGCTTTGTTGATAACGTATCACACAAAATCGAGCTACATGCTTTCTCAGACGCTTAAATCAAAGCATACGCGGCTGTCGTATACATTCGATTGGTACATCCAGACGACACTGTCAACGTTTCGCTTATCGCGGCGAAAACAAGGGTTGCTCCACTGAAGCAACAAACTTTACCGAGCCTTGAATTATGCGGCGCTCTTCTATTAAGTCGCCTTATCCAAACAGTTAAGGCAAGCCTTCATCACGAAGAAGTCACGGTTCACGCCTGGTGCGATTCAACTATCGTATTATCATGGCTATCACATCAACCATCCACGTTAAAGACGTTTGTCGCCAATCGCACTGCCGAGATACTTGATGTCATACCAAGAAATGGCTGGCATCACGTTAACACCATAAAAAATCCTGCTGATTGCGCATCAAGAGGCATGCTTGCAGCCAATCATCTCAACTTCGATCTTTGGTGGAACGGTCCATCATGGCTGCACTCGCAACACGATAACACGGTAATGTTACAACGCTCACAATATTCTAGTTTCATTTCAGATACACAAGCAAACGGTAAATTAAAGTCTACTGCACTGACAACACTGATCGCTACAGCATCTACATCGTCTTCACTTGACCTACTGATAGACCGAGTTTCTTCCTGGACAAAGCTCGTTCGTATCGTTGCGTATATACTACGCTTTGTTAAACGCATAAGGTCATCATCACACATTGACTCACGCTCCATATCACTCACGTTCGACGAGGTCAACGCTGCACGCATTCTATGTCTACGACGTGCTCAAATATGCTTCAAGGATGAGCGACATTTACTGCTTGCATATAAACCATTAAATTGTCGCACACTTTCGCCTATACTATGTGAGCATGGTATACTACGTGTTGGTGGTCGATTGAGCAATTCTCAATTGGCTGCAGAGGTAAAACATCCAGTTATTCTACCAAAACGACATCGCATCACTAAATTGTTATTGGAACATGAGCACTGGATAAACTTACATCCAGGGGTTTCTGCACTATTCGTCATTGTTCGTCAAAGGTACTGGATTCTCGGCACACGTAACTTAATACGAAAACTTACTCACGACTGTTTAAGATATTTTCGACAACGTCAACATACTACAACACAAATCATGGCCGATCTGCCCGCTGTTCGAGTACAGCAGGCATTTGCATTTGAAAATACTGGGTGCGACAATGCTGGTCCTATTTTACTCAAGGTAAACAAGGGACGAAATCCATGCAAAGAAAAAAGCTACATATGTCTTTTCGTCTGATACGTTCCTAGCTGCACTGCGTGAGTTTGTCTCCCGCCGCGGAAATTGCGCAAAAATCTACAGCGACAATGGAAAAAATTTCGTCGGCGCAAACCGAGCACTAAACGAAATGCAACAACTTATTCTATCGCAAAAACACAATTACATGGTCGCACAAACACTGGCGAATGAAGGCATTGAATGGATCTTCATACCGCCACATGCACCACACTGTGGTGGTAAATGGGAGTCTGCGGTACGCTCTATAAAGCTGCATCTCCGGCGCGTTATCGGCAACGCCATTCTAATATTTGAACAAATGCATACTCTACTTGCACAAATCGAAGCAGTGGTAAACTCACGTATCTGGCATCTGTCACGTAACATATCTGTCACCTGCACATTTCTTGATTGATCGTCCTTACACAACAGTTCCAGATGCTGATCTCAATCAAGTGCCACTGAATCGTTTGGGTTACTGGCAATAGAGACAAGCTATGTTCCAAGGCTTTTGGAAACAATGGCATCAGGAATACTTGACTACACTACAACAGCGTCCAAAGTGGACCACAAAGAATACAAACGTTTCAACTGGAAATGTCGTTCTAATCAAAGATTCGTGTACACCACCAGCATCATGGCCTCTAGCACAAGTTATTGAAACATACCCTGGACCTGATGGTTTGGTACTCGTCGTCGAGCTGAAAACTTCAACTGGAGAAACAACACGATCTATAACTAAGATTGCAGTATTACCTAATTCAGAAACCTTGTTTCAGGGCGGGCCGGGATGTTGATGAACGGCTGCACAATATTTATGATATATGTACACACTAACATAAGCACATAAGTATGCTCACACATAAGACTAGAGAACGCATTCTCGTTCTATGTATAAGTATGAGTAGCACAAGGAGAGTAACAAACATGCACATTATTGCATAGTCTTAATATACAAATTTAGTCGTAAGAGAACAACAGATCGGTGTGGACGGTAATACAGTCCAATAAAATCACTAAAATCAAGAAAATCGTTAAATTAACAAAAATAAAAGTACATTTAATAAGAATTCGAAGACACGCGTCTTATTCTTCATCAAAATGCTTGCACGGTTCGTATTCTTTTAAAACTTTGGTAAAAATTCAAAAAAAGAGATTTCTTTTTAAGCTAAGTTCACACAGTGCCAGTTATCTGGCAGTAATAACAATTTTCGTTGAGTTTGCTGTTAAACCGTTTATTAAAATTTGTACATATTTCAAAATATTTTCAATGCATTGTGATGAGAGTGTCGAATATATTCTACCGTCTGAACAAGTATGGGATTCGTTTGCTCAAGTTCCCATTGTGAGAAAACAATGATTCTTGTTACAAACGATCCAAGCAACTCAGACGTCCGTTAGGACACGTATCTCCCGGGGGGGCTATCTCCCGTGGTGAGCTAATGTGGGTTGGTGCACTGGACTCGGGACCCGCCACAGTAAAAAAAAATCTCCAATGAAAACAAACAGGAAGCCTCGGAAGAAACCCTATGATGACGACCCCCGCAAACGATATAAGAATCAAGATTTACGGATATGCACCTGGAATGTCCGCAATGTCCTGGATAGTGCAAATGTCCAGCTGGTTGATGTCCTCGAAAGATGAAAGGCTGAAATCACCGCAATTCAAGAAATCCGAGGGATAGGACAGGGTTGCTCTAAAAAAGCATCCTATGATAACTACTATAGCTGCCATGCGAGTAAGCATGAATTTGGAAGAGAAGAGACGACGATGCTAAAGATGAGTTCTATGAGCGCTTGGAACGTCTGTACGAGCGCTGTCCCAAACACGATGTCAAAATCGTGCTTGGCGATTTAAACGCCAAGATTGGGAAGGAAGGAATCTTTGGCCCAACCGTCGGAAAATTTAGCTCTCACGACACTACTTCCAATAATGGGGAGAGGCTAATCGATTTCGCCGCAGGTCGGAACATTTTAGTAGTACCAGATTTCAACATCCTCACATCCACAATGCTACATGGCTGAGTCCAGATCAAATTGATCATGTTCTGATTGACGGAAGACACGCATCGAGCGTGTTGGACGTGCGAACGTTACGTGGTCCCAACATTGACTCGGACCACTATCTTGTTGCAGCCACGGTACACATTAGGCAACATGCAACGAAAGCTAGACATCGGCAAGCTACAATCAGAACATACCGCCGCAGCCTTTTCAAACACACTCTCCCGACTGCTCCGGGAAACCTTTCCGTCTTCTCGAGATATATGTGAGCAGTGGAAACATATCACCGGCTCCATGGATAGGGCTGCCAATGATATCATTGGTTATATAAAACCTGAAGAACGCTTGGTGCGACGAGGAGTGTCGCAATGCTACTGTAGAAAAGAACGCTTCCTATCAGGGAACTCTGCAGTCGGGAGCAACGCGAGCTGTTAGAGAGCGATATCGAGAGAAACGGAGAGAGGAGAAACGTGACAGAAATTAATCTCGAAAATTCTATCGAAAGGTCAAGCGTCTGACTGAAGGTTGTAAACCCGGAGTAAATTTCTGTAAGGATGACACTGGAAATCTAGTAACGGATGAACAGGAATCACTGAGATTATGGAGGAGTCATTTTTCCAACCTACTCGGAGGCGATGAAGCGCACAATTCCGCCGATAGAGGAAAGACAACGGAACCACCTGTTAATGATGGCACTATTGTAGAGCCACCGGACTATAACGAGGTCGATTCGATTATTAAATAGCTTAAAAATAACAAAGCGGCAGGCTATAATGGGTTGCCAGCCGAGTTATTTAAGACTGGCGGCGAAGAGTTGGTCAGGAGTATGCACCAACTTTTATGCAAGATAGGATCCGATGAACGCATACGCAATTTCTTTAAGAAAGGAGACCCCGCTGTTTGCGTCAACTACCGCGGAATAAGTCTCCTTTCCATTGGATATAAGATTCTTTCGGCTTCAGAGCAAACAGGTCGACCAGTGACCAAATATTCACATTACGCCAAATCTTGGAAAAGATCCTTGAGTTTAACAAAGACACACACCACCTATTTGTCGACTATAAAGCCGCTTTCGAAACGCCGATACGATCGAAGTTTTTCGACGCCCTTTCTGCACTAGGTATCCCGGCAAAGATTGTCCGACTTTGCATGACGACTCTTTCTCGCACACAAATCGTTGTCAGGGTGGGGAAAACCCTTTCCGACCGCTTTGATACCAAGAGAGGTTTCATGCAGGGCGATGCTCTGTCGTGCGATTTTTTCAATCTTTTCATGGAATACATCCTACGCTAGTGCCCGTACATACAGAATATGTCGGGCTCGATCTTCCAAAAGGTAGTGATGCTGACGGCCATTTAAGTAAGTGATCATTGCTTTACTTATATCACTATTTTTTTTTTATTTTTGAAAGAGCTGTAATGAAATTTATAATGGCTGCTATAAAAGTGTTTATTATATAAAGACATAACCCATTTACAAACCTATCATTACCTAAATGAGACATGTTTATAAGGTTACTATGAGTTTTAGCCAGATATTTAAAAAATTTTACAAAACAATAAATTTAGCACAAACATTTAGACCGACAATTCTAAATCTATTCATCGTGTTGACAAATATATATATATACTTGATTCAATCTCCGTTGGATACAGACTTTCTGACACCTTGCTAGTACCCTTTTCACACTACGAAGCAAAATCATACAAGCTCGGGCGACTTGTACTATCGATTCGAGGAACAATATACATATTGACTTTATGAGAACTATCTCAAAATACATATCATAAAGACTTACCGAGTTCGTTAATATTATTCGTCCGTCACGCGTCCCATCGATTATGCGAATTTGAATGCACTGCTCGTTTTTATAGAGAATGAACTCGGATGATATGTCTTCTACTTGGTCCATAAATATTAGTTCGGGTTTATTGTTTCCACTTTCAGAGTGCAGCTCTAGACTAATTGACGTTTATTTTCATAAATAAATGAAATTCTTTTATAAAATTTGTAAGATACCAACTTGGACTAACTTACCGATTGGGATATAGTTTAGCGTACTTCGTTTGCCATAACGCAGCAAATGCTCCGCCGAGTTTTTTTATGTAACCATGCAATATACAATCCGACTCCTTTTCGTCTGCATCAAAATGCAGTTTCTGTTTAGCCTTTTTTTTTTGTTCTATTTTATCTGTTTCAATATTGATGGTCTCGAATACTGTTTCTGAAACTTCTTGTTGCCATCTGAAATGAATGTATGAATATATTAAGGTAACCCATAATTGCAGTCATTATTTATTTGGTTTCAATGCTCTTCACTTGATTATAAACACCATATAATTGAAGTTTAATTTTTAAAAGAAAGATGTTTTTTCCCACAAAATTCTTAAATTTCAAAATAAGGTTTTTTTTTTGAGTAATTGAATGTAGAAAATCGTGCCTATTTCAAATTATCACTTGCTTCGCGACGTTCCATGAAGAATGAATCAATATCACTATAAAAATCCGCAAAATTAACAATTTTGGTATCCAATCCATACCACCAATGGGACAATTACCATCAGATCGCTTAACACCGTACGTTCGACCATTCCGTTATATCGGAGTCCATTATAACAGCATACTATTCGGCGTCGACATGACCGACTTGTCTAACGACATGCGCCTTGCATTTGGAATTGCGGAAGACCTATTAACTGACGAATTTTTTACGTTTTCGAAATTTTGACAACCGTCGTGGAATCCCGACAGAAATTTTGTTTACGTTAAAAAGAATTGAACAAAAAAAACGTTCATTTCGATTCAAATCAACTATATAGAATGGGAATTTAACTGCCCCACTAAACCAAGTGCAGGCTTATATTTGGAGCGACTCATCAAATGAGAAAAACAATTGTTGAAGAGTGTGTTGACTGACGAAGCACCGAAGTTGGAAACTGTATGCAGTTTACTAATAGCAACTAAAATCATTATTAACATTCGACCGCTTACTGACTTGCCACTATCGCCAGGAAAAGAAAATCCATTAAAGCGAAATCATTTTTTGTTGTATGTTTTGATTCAGCACAGACGTCAAGTGAGGAAACTAAAATTTGCCTACGTAAGTATTGGCGAATTGCACAAAAAAATAAAGACAGACTGTTGCTTGCTTCACCGGCGGCGCCAGTAAAGCTGTCCAACCTACAACAGAGGCGACGGCGTCACAGCTGTTGCACTAGCGACCTATTCGCTAGTGTGGCTGGGTTCACACTCTAAAAATAGTAAACACACACAGTATCGATGCATATAAGTCATTTTTTATACACACCAAATTCCGATCCAGGATGAGTAATGAGTCAGTTTTCTTTGCGTTGCGTTCTCGAGCTAATAAACCACCGATTACTCCCGTCGAGACGCAGACGCCAATGTATATCCACCGATATATTAATATACGTATATATTCCGCTCGTAGTTTAGTCCTTGTTCTAAACTTTATTCAATTCTTTGCCTTGAATTGTCCGGAATATTGTTCCAAGGTGGTATGCGTTGCAGATCGCACCAATTGTTTGCTGCACTTGGTTTCAATTAAAATGCGCTAAATAAGTACGGCCAGTTTGTCCTTGTAATAAAAGGCAGCCGCATATAATTCCAATAAATGCGGATAGTTTTCCTCTTTTGTAAGAAGAAACTCCTTTTAGTTTGGGTTTTAATATTAAGTTTATTTTGCACAAGTTCACAATAAATGTTCACTATATGGTGCGAAGTCGCACCAATTATTTCTATTTATTATTTTCACTAAATAATAAATTAAACTGAACTAAATGCGTCCAACAACAAAAACGTTGGAGCATAAACACACAATCGAAAGTATTAGCTCTGCCAACCGTGGCAGAGCCTATTGCGTTCGAATTAAAGGCGCGGAGACGGAAACGTAAATGATTAGCTTCTAATGCAAGCGATCAAAAGAAGCAAAACAAACAAAATCTATGCAAAAAGTGGTGGGTTATTACAATAACAAATGCTAATAGAGAGAAGTTGCTAACGGAATCTTGCTCTTTTTCGTATTCTACTTTGCAATTTACAACTTTAAAATATAATAAAAACTTAACCCATTATCGCTGGTTGCGGCGTAAACACAGACTATGGACAGTCCAGTATTTGATACAATTGCTGGTACATCCCAAATGCCAACGCCAAGTTGAAAAAAGGACTGCTGGTTATCATTGTTGATTGCAGTCAACCACGTAGTTAGTGGAGAAAATATATACCAACAATTAAAACTGCCGTTAAATCTGCCTAGCTCTATTTTGAAATATATTATTAAACCACCACTTATGCTCCCGATGTTGAACTCCAAGCTCGTATTCCATGGACCAGGCCAACCAGAATAATTGCTTGACTCCTAACAGCACCTTCTACTTCCGCAGAGATGATATTTTTCGAGTTCTAATTCGTGCGGGAACACTTTGCCCAACAGCAGATATGACACAAGATGACTTGCTACGTAGTATTTATTTGTTTAGCCTTGTAAGCAATACGAATGGATAAATACGAACGCCCATCTACTCTCAACCTTAAATAGGGCCACTGTAACTCTCGCCACAAACATTAAATAAACGTAGGGATCGATTTCGATCTCCGGTAAATTAAATCTTAAGTTCGACTCATGCATGGCTATTTTTAATATGCAATTTATTTAAATTTCGTTCGAAAGCTAAACTTTATTTTGTGTATTGCGAAGATTTTATCATAAATATTAGAGAATGTTTGGTTTTGCGGTAAGAAATTTCCAATTCCCAATTTTAAATTCGTGA
The DNA here is from genome assembly GCA_035044805.1 of Leucophenga maculata. Taxonomy (NCBI): domain Eukaryota; kingdom Metazoa; phylum Arthropoda; class Insecta; order Diptera; family Drosophilidae; genus Leucophenga; species Leucophenga maculata. The sequence goes on along the minus strand of JAWNNP010000619.1, from coordinate 1,150 downwards.
GACAACGAAAAATTCTGATTCTTCTGCCAATAGTTGGGCGCTCTCAGCGAAAATGAACTAAATTGTTTCAATTATTTTCCAGTACATCGCATCCATCAAAAAGACATTAGAAGCATTGAGATAAGTGAGTACAGAGGTCTCGGATCTCTGTCACTCTATTGCTAATAAAGTAGTGAGTGAAGATGAGTGCGTTTTAATCCAATGTAAAGTGATTTGGAATCAGTTCAGAAATAATACAATAAAGATTAGCCAACAAATGCGCACAGATTAACCAACAAATGCCCAACGCATTGTTCAAGCCTAGTGATTTTTTATTTAAAAATGGGCTGTTAAAAGCGTAAAATATAAAAAAGCAACGATTTCATTCATGTTTCTAAAATATCAAAAAATTTTAATTAAGTTGAGTTTTGATAAATTAAGTTTTAAATTATCCCAATCGTAGAGAAGACTCATTGGAATCGCCTTTACCCATCCCACAGATTTTGAAGTAAAATCGTTGTCACAGTGGCGAAATGTGAAATTCAAGTTTTCTATATATATATACACTAGCTTTAACCCGCGACTTCGTCCGCGGATCTTCCGATAAAAAGTAGCATATCTAATTACTTTTCTTATTTTGCCTCATTTGTGAAACTAACCGGGGGTGGTGTACCGCCCCTCTAATTTTGACCAAACTTAACCCGTTTATTTCTCATGATCCTCTAAACATGTATACCAAATTTAATTTCTGTACCTTAAATGAATGCAAAGATATGACAAATTGTGAGTATCGCTTATATGGGGGGGGGGGGGGGGGGGTGGTGCAACGCCCCCTCCGATTTTGTCCAAACTTAACAGGTTGACTTCTCCTCATCCTCTTAACATGTATACCAAATTCCATTTCTGTACCTTAAATGGATGCAAAGATATGACAAATTTTGATTATCGCTTATATGGGTGGTGGGGCAACGCCCCCTCCGATTTTGTCCAAACTTAACAGGTTGACTTCTCCTCGTCCTCTTAACATGTATACCAAATTCCATTTCTGTACCTTAAATGGATGCAAAGATATGACAAATTTTGATTATCGCTTATATGGGTGGTGGGGCAACGCCCCCTCCGATTTTGTCCAAACTTAACAGGTTGACTTCTCCTCGTCCTCTTAACATGT